>VZRV01007673.1:317361-330926 GCA_013398115.1 Falcunculus frontatus
AAAACCTTGAAAGATGCCCACATAATTTTTGGTTTTGTCGTAAATAGACCTTGTCTGAAAATTTGATGTTGATACTTTTTTCCTTTATTGTTTGAAGACTCAAAAAATAAGTTAGAAAAAGAGTACTGTGATAATGGACTGTAACATTAAGTAATTGACTTACTGTCATGAAAGTAATTAAAAACATTTATCAGCGTACAAAAACTACATGGAACTTTATTAAACAGATTGCAAAACGAGCCCCCAGGTCACATGGGATACCTCAAAAATTATGTTTTCTGTGGGTCTGTTCTTGGCTTAGTCAATATTTTTATCTACCATCCAGAAGAAAACATGAAATGGTCCTTGTCAAATTGCTCAAGGGCCTGAATGTCAGGCAGTGAAGAAATCTTTCCCTGACAGGGTGGCACCTGATCACAGAGGACAGGCTGGGCACAAGAATTACCCTAAAAAAAGGAGCTATTTTTAGCTCCTAAATAGAAATATTAGCTCCAAATTAGGTTTGTATCACAATATTCCCTCCCCCTTGGGAACAACCTTAAGGGTTAAGCAGAGAGGGCAGAACTCAGGTGTCCAATTCCTGCTCCACATCTTAGGATAACCCAGTGACCAGAAGGGAGGGAGGATTTGCCGTTTGGATGTCCCACCTTAAAGGGGAAGGGAGCACCCAGGGGTTGTGGATGCATGGTTGTAGGGGATGTAGATGAAAGGAACAGCAAAAGTCAGAGGGTCCGCAAAAGAAACAGAGTTTTATGACTAAATTACACACTTGGCATGGAAATTGGTGTGTTAGTCCCTGATCTCTTGGTATAAGAACACGGTTTGGTTAAAGGGAAAAGAGAGAGAAAAGTATGAATTATAGAGGGGTAGAGAGAGAAGGAAAAGGCTCACCAGAATTAATTTGGTGTCCAAGGTCTTGGGATGCACATGCTGCCAGGCTTTGTGGCATTTGACAGTTTTCTCTGCCCCAGAGAAAAATTTCTTGCTTTCTATGCAAATTAGATCTCATGCACTGTCCATTCTTCCAGACCTTTCTAGAAATGGGTCCAAGCCCTGACGGGGTCTTTGGTGGTCTTGTTCCCCTCTGCAGTCCACTTCTCAACCTGCTCGTGCACTACACTGTGTTGTGCTGATCTCCAGGAGCCAAAACAAGGAGGTTTGTCCCAGAAAAGTGGTTCCCTACCTCTGTATGACCCTCTTCCAGCCACATCCTGTTCTTTCCCACAGAGCGTTCTCACCAACAATCCTGTTAGGAACCATGGAAGGAATGGGCTCTCACTTGGAAGGTGCTCTAGGATTGTGTGGGTGCAGCCTGCCCTGCACTGGTGTGCTGAGACTATTGAACTGCCATGGGATTAAGTGAATATTGAGTAGAATTGAGGAGATGATAAGACTTTTGCTTTTAGCTTTAGCGAGGCCTGCAACTGAATTCTGTATTCCGGATGAGGAAGTGCCTGAGAGAGCCGAGAAAATGGTCTGGGTTCCGGAAAAACTATCCCAAAGGGAAGACTGTAGGAGTTTGCTCTCCTGCTTCTCACTGAACATCTAGGTAGAAATTATTTATTCGCAGCTGACACGGCTGGAAAGACTGTGGTGATACAACTGGAGCTCTTTACAGGAGGAATAAATGGAAGGTTTTGACAATGAAAACGATCCTTTAACAATTAGTGTTTACCTCAAGGTGCGGTGACTTGCAGAAAGATGTGCTGCAGCACAACCAGAAATGATCAGCTTCCATCGCTGGGGAAGGTTGTGAGCTGTGCTGACACAGATGAATATTTCTGTTTTTCAGAGTTGCCTCTCTCGAAGAACAAATTAAAAAGGATCCTCGAGTTGTGTGTGCGCTGTCCATGGTACTGACACGGGAAGCTTCTCTCACTAAACGAGAAAATGCTGTTCAAAGATTTTAAATATGTCAGCTTAATATAGGAAAACTACACTGAAAAATGAATTAATGATAGCTGTATCTTCCCCCCCCCCACACACACACATATTAACCTATTCACTTCTGGGAACGTTTTGTTTATTGTGCGATACCCCCACCCTTCCCAATCCCTCTGACTTCCCACCTTTCTCCGTGGGTTGAAGTATTTAATTCTGTGTAACTGTTTGTCTATTCATTGGCCAAGCATGAAAAAAATCTGCATAAACTGTGCAAAAAATTTAATTTCAAAATAATAACTCTGTTCTAGAGTGAACAGCTTCTCAAGGGCTACTTTTGATACATTATCCACGCCAGCTGGAAAGAAAGTTTGTAGAAATGAGATGGTCCAATGTGTCACTCTATATTAGAAATAGCTCCTTTTGTGACATGCACCAGTGCTCTGGAGGGGTGGAGCTGAGATTCTTCCCCTCATTCTGCTTCTCTGATGGTAAATTCTAAACTGGATTTTAGAAGTGCTGCCTGCTTCTGAAATACCCTTTTCAGACAGAGATTCCTGGATGCAAGTTGGAATTCAGGATTAACTCTGCAGAATGTTACAGTATTCATGTGTTGTCCCATCCTGCAGCTAATTTGCCCTGTCTTTGGAAAGTAATAATGTTGTTCTTTTCAGAGATATTTGTAAAGAAACGTTCTTTTGCTGAGTTGTGATCAAACATGTTGCACACTGCTTATATTTGCCTTTTCACTTTGCTCTCTCTCCCTCTTTGGCTTGGGAAGTCACAATGTCTGAGAGCCCAGAGAAGGTCATGCTCCGTACATGTGTCAGGCTCGATTGTAATTCCATGCTTCATTCTTGGCTTTTCTTTACCCTGAGGACAGGCAGGCAGAAAGACCATGTTTAATACCACAATTAACTCTCCTAAAGAAATCATACTGCAAATAAAAAAGAAAAAAAGGTGCAGGCAATTGATGGTGGCAATATTGCAAAAATAAACTGCCCTGCTCTCTGAAAAGTGTGTGGAGGAAACTGCAGGAATGGTTCAGGCCATCTTTTTGCACTGAAGTACATAATAATGCAATTTAGTTCAATCTTGTCATCTTGAGGAGGTATGTAAAAAATCATGCCTTGTTTGACAGCCCAGGGACCGATAGAACAAGTGACAATCACTTTTTGCTCAATGCACCTTGGGGAGTGGCTAGAAACTTTGGAAAACAGAAATGCAGAGGTATCAGTGGGTTCTGGAGCTGAAGGCACTGGTGCCATCACTGGGACATAAAGTAGAAACAAGCCTATGAAAAAAAGAAAGTGAAAATGATTAGAAATAACCCTAAAACAATGGGGTTTTGTTGATCAGCAGCGTGAGAACATCATGCAGTGGCCTGAGTTTGATCTAACTGGCTTGGACAGTCAGTAGTTGTGGATGCAGTTCAGAATAGCAGTAAAATAAATAAATAGATTGACTTCATAGCTGCTGAACTTTTGAACCTACAGCTTAATGGAGATATTTTCCACGTGTCACAGATAGTTACCGGTTTATTTTTGTGATTTTTTGGTTTGTTTTGTTTGTTGGTGCTGTTTTGGTTGGGGTTTTTGTGGTGGGTTTTTTTGGGTGATGATTTAAAGAAAGAAATTTTACCTGAAAGAATAAGGAAATAAATGAAACATGATGGCTGCAAATTGCGGCACTATAATTTGGATGGAATTACTTTGAGAGATTTTGTTTTTCCAGCTAACCGTTTAGTCCAGTGATATAAATCAGGTCCAGAATTTTCCAGGTTTCCTGGTATTTATTAAACTCCGCATACAAAAGTGTACTGAGCTCTACTAACAAGACTCGGTATGTGAAAGTGACACTTTGAGTCACTTCTTGTACGTAAATTATGTTATTTTCCTTCTTTCTTGGACAGAAAGGGGCAAAGTTTAGTCACATAGACCTAAATCCATCCATCAAAATGGAAGAGTTGGATAAACAGGCTTGATATAGCATGGAGAAAGCTTAGGTCTTCTAAAAATAAAATTTAGGCTGGTAGGGGGGGGAATAGATCATAAACCAAAAGCAGATCTTATCCTTGTGGAATTTTCCAATGTATTTGAAATCTGTTTGGATGGGACTAGAGAGCTTTTACAGACGTTTTGCAGCACCTCTGATCAGGCAGCAAAAAGCAGTTTTCCTTTCAGTTCTTTCCCAGCCACACCTCCAGTGTGACACATCCCCAACACATTGCCACGGAGTTCGAAACTGAACAGCTCCTGTGATGTGGTTACAACCCCAACAGATCTCTGCAGTGCACTAAGGAACATTTTGTACTGCTCAGTGTTAGGAATGCATAATTAACTCTGAAAAACCTAAAAGGGCGGCACAGTCTCTAAACAAAATGGATCCTCATTCGGTTTATATTCACTGTGCCAAACCTTTTCGTCATTGCATTACCAATTAAAAACATGAGGTCATGTTATAAGTTATAAGAGCTGTTATAAGAGCTTCGGATATGCCTGTGGACCTGAATTTAAACTTCTGTCCTTGAACTGCCTGCAGATATTCTCGTGTAACAGTTTAAATATAAGTATAAAATCTAAGATGGAAGTTCATGTGCGCTGATGGGGATTCAGTAGCATCGAATTGATAGGTTTAGATGACAACTCTGCTGTTCTTCAAACGACCACTGCTGGAATCATAACTCCATCTGATGTCTTACGACATTCTTGGTAAGATATAAACTTGATAAGGTCTGATGGTCTGAGGGTGGTGACAACAGCTCATGGGCCACTGAAATGTGGGGTAGGGGCCTGTGGCTCTCATCTGCCACTGTCAGGGAACTGGCACAGAGGAGATTTTAAGGTGGCAAAGCATGAAAGAAGAGATCAAGGAAGAACAGGGAGGTGTAACAGGCAGGTGAGAGGGAGGATCCTGCAACTTCTTTTGAGTTTTCAATGGGAAGGGGATGAAGTGCGTGAGGTGAAGAATGAGGTTTGAAACCCTTGGGAAGAGATATCAGGATGGTGCAGACAGATCAGACTCAGATAAAATTTTGGAAGATCTTGTAGAGAACACAGCTTGGGTGTCGCTGTATTTACATATGTAGTACTAAGTCCTTTCTATTTCACCTTTTCCTGTGCCTAGGATAATGGGATCACAAATGATTGTGCCGTATGGGATTCTAATGTGAGCAGGTTTTCTGTGAGCGGTTTAACAGATCTCCTATTTGTGCTTTGGTATTTCTGGGAAGTCAACAAGATTCACTCTTGCTGACAAATACTTACATAAATTCACCCATAAATCCACAACACTCCTATTTTCTGCCATCAGTTCAGTCTGTGTGTGTTATTTACCTGATAGTCAGCCCTTTTTTTTTCCTTCACTTAACCTTGTCTGTCTTGCTCAACTCTTTCCATATGAAATATATTTGAAAGCTGATTTATTCTGTACTGGATAGGGAGTACAAGGAGGCTCCTATTCTATGCATCATCCAGATTCTTTTTATTAAATCAGCCACATACACCAATAATCAAAAGAAAGACAATTTTCCAATTCTGTGGACTACTCAGCTGAGTCCTCAACTATATAATCCAGTCTCTGAGTTCAATTTCCCAGGCACTCATTGCCTTTGAAGCTCAGAATCCTTTCCCAGCTCTGCATCTTTATCTGATGTCAACCTTTCTACTTATCCACGGCCCTGTGTAAAATATGGAACAAACTTTGCCCTTTCAAATGGGCTTTGTTTAGCTTGGCTGTCTCTGTGTTTCTTTAGCCACATATTTGTATTTACCCAGACATGTCATATTTACCAGGTGAGCATCAACACAACATCATTTCTTAATGAGGGATGGAGAGCACCGTGAGTCATTTAGAAATACCAGGTACTTAGCTTCTGTGTGGCTTTGCTGGATCAAGAATATCACCTTGTTTTCATTTTTCTGTTAAGGCCTGAAAAAGGTGTGATACCTCACTGGCTTGACTGCTTTAGATCTGGGTTGTGCTTTCAAATTTAGTTACAATATTTTTTTTATAATTTCAACTTTACCCAATCAATTGTGAGCAACATAACCTACGTAGAATCATCTTTGCTCTTTTGCCCCTTGCCCCCAAAATTAGCTCACCTGTGACAGCTGAGGAGTTTTGGCAACAAAGCTGTGAAGCCACCAACTAAAAGCGGAGGTTATGAACATTTCTAAAGCATGCCTATTTAAAGGAGGACACTGTGAAATCAGAGATTTCAAATCTCAATTTGAGCATGACTCTGACCTTGCCTCCCAACTCTTCTGCACAGAAAGTGTGACTGAAGTTCTGTTTGTGCTCACCAGGGGAAGTATTTGTTCATCCACAATTATTCTGTTTTAACCTTGAAGAACAAATGAGCCAAAAAAAAAATCTATCTATCTATCTATCTATCTATCTATCTATCTATCTATCTATCTATCTATCTATCTATCTCTCTATCTATCTATCTCTCTATCTCTCTATCTCTCTATCTATCTTCACAGGAAATCTCCATGAAAGACCATCTGATGATAATTTTTTTTTTCTTTTCCGAGATGGGGCTCATAACTCAGTCTTGATAGGCAGCAAATGAATCAGCAGAAACCTTCATTGGCTCTTCCTGGAATAGATGCTGCCTCTGTGAGAAAGGGCCTTGGTTTATTTCATCAGGCTGGAAAGTTCGCTCCTCAGGTTGCTTTTGGACTCCAGGGCAGAAGTGGGGAGTTTTTTTTTCTTTATCTAAGAACACTTCTGCTCATAATCCCACCAAAACAATGACCTTTAATGCTCAGATCTATTTCTTAGCAGTGTAATTCTGATCACAGGGAGAATGTACCAAGAATCACCCGCAGGTTCAGATCAGCTCAAAAGATCTGAGTTTGGCTCCTGACTTTTCCCCTGGTCTTCTCTCTGACCTTTAGGAAAGGAGTTAAATAAAGGGGACACAAGTGCATTTGTGACCTCCAGCTGTTTTGAAAACCTTGCTGGATGCCAGCCTCTATCTCTCAGGTGCAAGGTAGGAGGATAATTCTGAAAGTGTTGGCCACCACCCTGTGGCTGATTTCTCCTTGGAATTTCTGCCTGCTCCTGTCAGGAATGTTCTAGCTACTAATAAGCGGAATGAAAAATGCCTCTGTTCTACATTTTTTCCCCGTGTCTAATTATTTCTTTTACTTTTCTCACAGCAGCCAAGGGAATGAAATGCTCTTGTGTGTGACAGTGGACGAGTTCATAATGAAGCAAGTTTTTCAAAATACCTTAGATTTTGACATTTTTTTTCCCCCCAGAGAATGGCATGTTAAAATGCTACTAGCTGGCTGAAAAGTGTAAGTAGTGTATTTGTCAGAAATTTCTGCAGGAACCTGACAGAACAATGGTGCAAAATGTGACACAGTACAATTAGTAACATCAATAACTTTATATTCACTGTTCTGGTGGTGTCTGGTTTAGAGCAGCTGTTACAAGAGTCACTTGGCAAGGCAGCATCTGTTCAGTTTAACGTTCACCTTCATCCAGTCATCTTGCCAGTAAAATTACATCTTTTCTTTAGTAATTTTTCCTGCTCCCTTTTCTTCTTGTGTGACACCTATTAGTATAACCTGTGCCTTTTTGAAAATTTACCCATGGAGAATTTTTGCAGGCCATGAAAGCAAATACATTCGCTGCTATTTTCATCACTGTTTAGCACCTCTTCTTTCCTCACCATTACCAAGGCTCTAAGTGGAAGACAAAAAAGGGGAAAAATGTTAAAAAAAAGGTCAAGGGAAGCAAGTAGATTAATACTTTATGAAGGAAAGCCTATTAAGTGGTTATACTTGGTGAAAATTTGTTTTCCATTTTTCAACTCTATCAGAGACGTTACTCATACTGAAAAAACTGGAGTTAAAAGGCAGCTTTCCTTTGCTAACCTTCCCTCTCCCTCAGCAGTGACATAGTCCCTGCAGAACTTATTTTTTGGGGGGTTTGTTTTTCTCCTTGGCTTCCCTTCACACTGTGCATTTCTAAATGTGAATTTCCTAGAGAAGCTGTAGAAGGAGCTGGCAAAGATTTTCATTTTGTTCCTCCTATTCATAAAAATGGGAACCACTGGTGGGGCTGTGCTGAATAATTGGCCTGGGGTCAGTAGGACTGGTAAGGCTCTGAGCAGGTAGAAGTGTCCCCTCACACTCCCTCTTGAGCTGCAGGGAAGGTTTGCAGTGGTCAGTGCTCAAGGGAAGGGACAATGGGAACAGGCAAACCCCAGAATTTCTGTGTGTAGTGTAAGAGAGAGAAATCATCTGGGAAGGCATGAGGGAAAAGCAGTTATATCAGCTCATTAGGGCAGGTGTGTGCCTTTTCTTTCTGAGTCTGGAGATGGAAGCAAGTTGTAAATGTCCTCTGGCTTCAGTGGGGCCATAATTTCACCCTATTTTTGTTAGTTTAACACTGCTATTGATTCACAAGGAGGTCACTTGTACTTGAACTCTGGGCTAATTGAACTCTGTGCTAATAGTTGCCTTTCACTCATGTACACACTTCAGCTGAAATGAGTTGGCTTCCTTCGGGGGAAAAACCCCAAAAGATAGAAGATATATTTATCCAGAGAAGCTGTGGATGCCCCTGGATCCCTGGAAGTGTTCAAAGCCAGGATGGATGGAGCTTGGAGCAGCCTGGGATAGTGGGAGGTTTCCCTGCCCATGGCAGGGGGGTGGAACTGGATGATTTTAAGGTCCCTTCCAATCCAAACCATCTTATGATTCTATGATTTATCCACCTGGAGTGGCAAATAGGATTCAGCTCAACTGTCTTTCCACTTCAGCTTCCAGCAGTGTTCCTGATATTAACTACTCTTTTTAAATACAGCAGAGGTATTTAGATATATTAGTGCAAGAACTGCTGCAGACATGTGCAACACAGTCTGAGTCTAAAGCTGTTGAAGCCCTTTACAAAGCAGCTTCTAAACTGTGTGTTGAAATATTGAGGATTAAGACTGTTATTTGGGATGATCAACAAAATTTTTAGAAGTTGAGATTATCATTAATGACCCTCTTTTTTCTGTAAAACAAAAGTGAAGGGCTTGTTGTAGCACTAGCAATTATTTACTGGTTCTGAGAGGAAAGAGCCTTCTTTAATCCCTCTGCAGAAAGTGGGAGAAACAAATATAACAGAATGATATTTTCCTCAACCAGCAAGGCATTCCAAAGTCTTCTCCAGATCTCCGAGGAGTTTACGAATTTCTTCAAAAAGGATTTCTACTCTTTTATACTGATGATAGTTAAATGTTGGTTTGGGTTGCAAGAAGCCATTAAAGTGCAACCTCCTGGCCATGGGCAGGAACATCTTTCACTAGATCAGGTTTTTCCAAGTCCCATCCAACCCGGTCTTGAACACTCCCAGGGATGGGGCAGCCACAGCTTCTCCAGATAATTTCTCTCAGTGTTTCACCACTCTTACAGTAAAACAAAAAATTCTTCCTTAGGTCCACTCTAGATCTACCCTTTTTCAGTTTTAAGTCATTGCTTCTTGCTCTCTACAGGTCCTGGTAGAAGGTCTCCATGTTTTCCACAAGCCTCCTGCACCTTGCAGATTTAGAAGCAATAATGTTTCCTCAAAGCCTGCTCTTCTCCAGGCTGAGCCACCCCAACTATCTCTGCCTTTCCTCAAAGGAAAGGTCCTCCAACATTCTGACCATTTTTGTGGTCCACCTCTGGCCCCAACCCAACAGGTTCATGCCATTCTTGGACTGGGGACCCGAGACCTGGATACAAAGTGAAGTAGAGGGGTAAAATCATCTTACTTGACCTGAAAGCCACACTGCTTTTGATGTAGCACAGGATGTGCTTGGCTTTCTGGGCTGGAACAGAACACTGCTGACTCATGTCTGATTTTTCATCCCCAAGTCATGTAAAGGGGATGAAACTAAGCAAATCTCACCTACCAGATCTATCTTGGCACCCAGAAAAATCTTGAGGAGAAGTTGACTTACTGTATCTACCAGAAGATTTTTAATAATCACCTTGGTTTAAAAAATGCGCAAGTAACTGTGGGATGCTTTTCCTCTCGTTCACTTCATTTTAATTTTGAGAGGAAAACCCTTAGGACAGAGTCCTCATGAATAGTGGGTTAATAAAGTTGACAAAGCACATTAATAAAACAAACCATTAATGGACTTTCCTCGGATCGATGTTTGAAAGAAGTTGGCAGTGAAATTATATTGGTCATCTGCCTCTTTAATAACTGGAGAAATTATTTCACTCAAAGCTGAGTCAGAAGTGAGAAAGGGAATATACGCTTCAATATTGGAGCAACAATTTGTTCAGTTTGCTCAGCAAAGAAGTTGGTGTTCTAGCAGAATCAGCAAGAACCGGTTCATAAATATCTGCTCTGAGCCCATGTGGATTTTGCTTAGAAGAGTAAAGGGAAATTTAACTGTGCTGTGCTTCTGCTGAAGTAAACCTCCTTTGGAAATGTTGTTTCATCGATGACCTCCTGTTTTCTCTGGTCCTGCTTTTCTGCCTAACAAAATACTCCTCATTCAGGTTTTTATGCTATTTAAAGCACTTTTCCACATGTTTGGGTTTAAGACAAGCAACCACATCTTGAAAGTTTGTGTTAGGAAGAATTTCTGAAGGGAAAGGGAGCTCAGGCCTTGGCAGGGGCTGCCCAGGGAGATTTGGAGTGCCCATCCCTGGAGGTGTCCAAGGAAGGGCTGGACATGGCACTCAGTGCTCTGGGCTGGGGACAAGGTGGGCATTGGGCACAGCTGGGACTCTCTGGTCTGGGAGGGCTTTTCCAACATTTTTTTTGATTCTTCATTCTATTTGCCAGGAAACAATTTTGGCTTCTCAAAAGTTGTTTAACTTTTATCACTATTTGTGATGGTGCAGCTTCAAACTGTGACTGTAATTTCTGTAATGAGAGTGAAAATGAGGGGTTTTTCACTTTTTTAAGCTGAAATACATTAGACATTTTTTAAAATTCTTACAAGGGCAAGAAGAAGAGGCTGATTATTTCTCATGAGTTTATTTATCAGCTGGGTTCAGTCTGCTTGCTTATTTATTTATTTATTTATTTATATTCTAGCCAGTGGGATTCTGCGACTGCTGCTACAGGTGTAGATGGAATGGAAGTAAAACAAAGAAGTTTTAGGCCCCTTTTCTTTCAAAACACGTATAAAATGATCTCCATAAAACTATTCTGGGTCATTTGGTGAATTGCAACACCAGAACGTAAATTTCATTTATTCTTATGAAACCCAGATGCAAGAATTGAGCATCCCAGATCTCATGCCAACTCACACCAAAATCTCTGCTCTAGAATAAAATTTCAACTTTGTTATGTGACTCAATGCTATTGTTTCAAAATCTTTTTACTAAGACTGTCTTATTATTGGATTTAACATATATGTGTATATATATATATATATATATATATATAAACATTTCCATCCTGCATGTACCATCTTTAAAACCAAAAACATCTGGTCAAAACAGGCCACTCCTTATGCACTTCTAATATTCATGTTTATCTTCCAGGACATAAGTGGGATATTCTAAAAATTGCACCAAAAGCCATTCAGGAATACTATTCAAATGTTATATAATATGTAATTAATAATGCAGGCTCCTGTGGAGACCCTGATGAAGAACAGTTCTGATGCTCTGAGAATCTCCATTTACAAAACTAATACATATTGGAGCAGAATAGAAATTAGAGATCTATTAAAAAAAAAAGATGAGAGGTGCCTTTGTGGTCTGCCAGGTAACAAGAAGTTTTTTGTACTTGCTTCAGGTTTATTAAATGCTTTTTACAGCACTTAATTATTATAGAACTTTTATAAAAAATGTTATTTTCCTTTAACCATCCCTGTGTAGATCCAATTAAGAGTGTCCAAAATCTGTGCTTCTGCTTGGTGTCCTGGTGAAAAACCATAATTAGGGGAAAAAATAAAAGATTCAAGCAAATGTCACAGGACAGTTCTTTTTATGCCTCTGTGAAATGTACCTGTGTTATCAAAGTGCCTTTGGACTGATAAAGTGCAACAAAGAAATGGAGCCCAGGTAGAGGTGTGTAGATGCTTGAGTTTGCCATGCTTTAGTGCCAAGGTTAAGTCCCAGCTTTAAAAATTTCCATACTTATATGCACATTAATCACGTAACTAGGAAAATCCTTAGGAGCCAAAGATGGAGAGTGCCAGGTGTAATTAAGCGTGGGTAATTAAATATCATTAACAGCACAGCTTTACAACGAGACAGAAATTCTCTTTCTTTGTCACCATGAGGAAAGTGCTGTTTTCCAAATTTTGTAGAAAATGAGACATGTGAAACTGCTAGTGGTTTTATTTTAGTCCTTTTATAGCACAGCTAAAGGAAAATTGTGATTGATTATGAATTTAGGATACAAAAATAGAGTGCCCTGACCTTGGTGCTGTACCTCGTGGCTGCCAGGAGTGTGCTCCCAAATGTTCAGGGAGTGAACAATATTGCAAGGACTATTTCCAGTTGCCATTTCTTGGGCAGAAGCTTGACTTGGTGTAGTGTCTCAGCTCTGTTGGATCACATTGGTTCCAACTTCAGAAATAATAAAAACCAGCTGGTTTCCACCTACTTGAAATTGCCTTCCATCACAAGGCTGGATAAATATAACCTAGACAAAGGGTGGACATGAGCTGGCAGTGTGTTTTTGCAGCCCACAAAGCCAATTGTGTCCTGGGCACATCCCCTAGTGGGGGCAGCAGGGAAGGGATTGGGATCGTGTCCTTGTGCCCTGCTCAGGTGAGACCCCACCTGCAGAGCTGCCCCAGCCCTGGGGCCCAGCACAGGGAGGACGTGGAGCTGCTGGAGAGAGTCCAGAGGAGGCAGCAGGATGAGCAGAGGGATGGAGCAGCTCTGCTGGGAGGAAAGGCTGGGAGAGCTGGGATTGTTGAGCCTGGAGAGGAGAAGCTTTGGGCTGAGCTCAGTGTGGCCTTGCAGGGCCTGAAGGAGCTGCAGGAACCATGGAGAGAGCCAATTTCCAAGGGCTGGAGGGACAGGACAAGGGGAATGGCTTCCCACTGACAGAGAGTGGGGTTAGATGGGATATGATAAAAAAATTCTTCCCTGGGAGGGTGGATAGTCTCCGGCATGAGTTTCTCGGGGAAGCTGTGGCTACCCCAACCCTGGAAGTGTTCAAGACCTGGTTTGAGCTACCTGGAACAGTGGAAGGTGTCCCTGTCCATGGCAGGGGGTTTGGAATCAGGTGGTCTTTAAGCTTCCTTCCAATCCAGGCCATTCCATATTTCTTTTCCTTCTCTGATTCTATTATTGATGATACACCTTTTTTCTTTTAGAAATTTCCACAACAGCCTCGTAAGTAGGAATTGCCAAATACACAAAACACCAGTGCCTTGCAGTTAATATTTTGCTTCATCATTTGGAGCCCTCTGTTATTGCACAGTCTTTGCTCTTTCAGCCATTTTTTCATGCTTTCCATCTATTTGCCATTGTTATTCTGTTGTTTACTCCTGCTGCAACCATCAAAGTTTCTGCCTTGCTCCTGTAGTGATGGGGTTTTTCTCCCCATCATCTCTACCTCTAGGATTTGTAGAGCCTCTATTTGTTCTTTCAGCTGGCAGTGTAGAAGAGGCATCCACTGCTCATCATTCTGTAGAAAAACTTGAAGTATAACCAAAGGGCACTCAGAAAAGTCTTAAATTAATATGCATTCTAAGATAATTTTTTTTT
>VZRV01007673.1:330954-375786 GCA_013398115.1 Falcunculus frontatus
CAGGGAAACCTATTTCAGAGCTACTGTATGTTTCAGGTCTTGAAAAAGCTGCTTCATGTGGTGCCATGGGCTGTAGAGTTCATTCATGTACAGTTTAGTCCTGTGGTAGAGAACATTTTTTTACTGTTGCTGAGAAAACCATTGTCTGTGAGTTGTGAAGGGCGAGGTGGATGCAGTGCCTGGCAGCTTTGTACCAGGCAAAAAGGCTGGCAGTGGGAAAACTTTCCCAATGATAAGGTTGTCCTTTCCAACCTGACTAATACAGAATTTATGAGTCATGCCAAAATTTTGTTGCCCTAAAGATGCTACCAGAAAGCCAGGAAAGTTTTCCAAGGCATTACATAAATGCGAGATTATCCACTGCTGTTTCATGTGAAGTTTGCAGCCAGATTTCATAACAAGACTGGTTTGGATTTTCTTAGGACTTCATCAGCATCATTATTCTTCCAGGTGGTGTCAGGTTATGTGGGTCAGTGAATTTAAATCAATTTATCAGCGATGTACCCCATCCCCAACATTCAAATCCCATGATATTTGCAGGGAAATTATTCATCCTTTTGTTTTCTCAGGTTTGTTGTTTTGACCCTTTACTTTTAAAAAACCTAAATGTTAAAGAAGACAGATGTGGTTAGAAGGCTGAAGAATAAAATTGTGCTGGAAATATCTGAAGCAAAGCAGAGGGAATCTTCACATAAGTGATTGTTTGGGCCTTGGCCTTCAGCCCTTACACAATCACTGAATGGATTCCTGAGGCAAAGCAGGCTTGATCTGCCTCCCACTCCCTCTCACCTTGTCACACAATCTGTTTAGTCTGTAATGTCAGAAGGATGGATTGATAGCAATATTTATACTGCTTTTTCCCCTATCCAATGCTCTGTAAAAAACATAATTGTTAGGGATATCCAGGAGTCTGGTGCAGGGTGGGCAGGGGCTGTGCAAGGATCTTGGTGATGCTGGAACTGGGGGAGAAACGAGCTCTGACCTGCACACTTTGGTGTGTTTTTCTCTATGTGTTTCAGGTAGGAGCTTAGAAAAACCTCATCACGAGTAGAATTAAAACAGGAAGTCTTTATCCCTGGTTCAAAGCTTCATTATTTAGGAATCTCTCCAAGTGCCTGGTTTCCACTTAGGATACTTTGCTCTGCAGCTCAGTCTAACCACAGGTGACAGCCACCTACTCCCTTCCCTCAAATTGTCCCCGAAGATTGGGAGTAAGGCACAGTCTGTGCAACAGAAAGGCTCAGAAATCCAGAATTAAGTAGGAGGGGATGGGGAAGCAAGCTCCAGCAAGGTGGAAAAATGAAGGTCCAGCCTCTTGTGTTTTCCTGCTTACCTGTGGTAAGGGCACTGATAGTTCCCTGCAGCTCCTGCCCTGCAGGCTGGGATCTGCCTCAGATGCCTCTTTTGACTAAAGCCTTGTAGCTGCAAGAAATATAAACCAATTTATGCAATAGCTTGGCAACATGGAGCAGTGCCCACCAGGGAAGCTGCCTGTGACCCCAGCAGTGTTTGATCAGCCATTCTGGAGAGGATGGTGTTTCCTGCACTGCCTTACTCCTCTTTCTCACCAAGCCCCAAAAGGTGCAGCCTGATTTCAATGAAGTTTTAAACAGAGAGTGTGTTCATCTTGGAGGAAATGGGGGAAGAAATGTCTGTATCACTTTAAGGATGTAAAAATGAAAAGGCTGTTCATTTCTTTCGTATTTTTCCTAGCCTGTAATTATTCCTAATCAAACTACAACAAACAGTAAACACTAAAAATGAAATAAACGCAGTGACAGTTTGCCAATAACGAGCAGAAAATGTTCCATCTGTCTAGCAGTGAGTAAAATGTGTGTAATTACTGCTCATTTTTCTTCTAATTGCTGAGTTATTAGTTTAAAGCTTACGCACAACTGGTGAACAGTGCCGACTACCCATTCTCTAATTACAGCCCCTGCCTTGCTGTGCTTGAAATCAAGAAAAGCAAAAAGCAGAAAATTTGCATTTTAAAAGACTTGTCTGAATTAACCCCTCTGGTAAGAGCATCTTTTCAATTTTGGCGTCACAGGTCAGACCCTTGGCTGACAGAATCAGTGTCTGCTCCTATCAGCTGGAGATTCGTGTCTCAGTGGGACTATCATCTCTCTCTTCTTTTTTCCCCCTTATTTTTTCCAAGCCTACATTATAATTTCTAATTTAGAGAAGGTTAACGAGTGCTCTGAAGTGGATGGTAGGGCAAGGGAAGGAATTCCGGTGAGGAAGCAAAGGTTATGACAGCCACGAGTTGGTAAGGCTTGCTTCACTTCGTGCTCCTTTTTCTTTATCTGATTATCACCAAGTGGGTCAGATGAGGGTCTGTCTGTGCTTCAGCCTGCTCTTTAGCACAGAGAGAGCTGAGCCACCTTTCACTGTCCTCCTCAGGCTCTCTCAGAGCCAGACTGTACCTGAGGTGACAGAGAGGTGGTTGCACATCTCAGGTGCCATCTCTGTTGGGTGTCAGAATCCATCCCTTCTCAGGGGCTTTGGGGTCATCGGAGAATTAGAGAATGGTTTGAGTTGGAAGGTTCCTTAAAAGTCATCTGATTACAAGCCCCCTGCCATGGGCAGGGACATCTTCCACTGTCCCAGGTTGCTCCAAGCCCCGTCCAGCCTGGCTTTGGACACTGCCAGGGACAGAGCAGCCACAGCTTCTCTGGGCAGCCTGTGCCAGGGCCTCCCCACCATCAAAGGGAAAAATTTATTTCTAATATCTAACTTAACCCTACTCTCTGTCCATTTCAAGCCATTCCCTGTGTCCTGTCCCTCCAGCCCTTGGAAATTGGCTCTCTCCATGGCTCCTGCAGCTCCTTCATGCCCTGCAAGGCCACACTGAGCTCAGCCCAAAGCTTCTCCTCTCCAGGCTGAACAATCCCAGCTCTCCCAGCCTTTCCTCCCAGCAGAGCTGCTCCATCCCTCTGCTCATCCTGCTGCCTCCTCTGGACTCTCTCCAGCAGCTCCACGTCCTCCCTGTGCTGGGCCCCAGGGCTGGGGCAGCTCTGCAGGTGGGGTCTCACCTGAGCAGGGCACAGGGACAGAATCTTCCCCTCATCTGCTGCCCAGGCTGTGGGATCAGCGCAGCACAGGGGGGTTTCTGCATCCAGCACCCATGGAAAGGGCATATCCAGCCTCTCAGCCACCAGATGACCCCAGGTGGGTCGATGTCCTTTGTGGGCAGTTCAGCTTGAGAGGTGAGCAGCTGGGAACAGACCCCATCTGGTCAGTTTCAAAAGCCTGGTGATGCTGTTATTGGCCATGATTTTTTCTTGAAGTAGATGAAAAGAGCAAGAACTCTGAGGGAGATTCAAAAAGCTGAACAGAGCTGTCAGCTCAGCAGTTTCTGGGATTAGACCTCAGAGGGATCTGAGAAGGACAGCAAGGCAGATTTACTGGCCAGGAGAATGATATCCACAGCATGGGATCCACACTTCTACTGGGTGACATTTAGGGGCTCACAAATGGGCACAAATTGGGTGTGCTGGGCTCTTGTAGGTATCCTTTTAATCACTTGCTGTCTTTTTAGGGTATTGGTACTGGGAAGCGGGTTGAAGCCACAGGTGAAAATTATGAAATAAGACACAGGAAAAATCTGATGCAGAAGTGCAACAGTGACATTCATTTCTCTGTGTGAGCTCTGCACTGGTTTAGGTGAGGAAATCTCCTGCTTTAGCAGCTCAGCATTAAGTCAGAGCACTTAGGATGTCCCTCGCCCTCTTGGACACCAGCGTTCCAGTTGTGGAACCATGGATTTCACTGCAGGTGGCAAAAATCCCTCTGGAAGCTGAGGAGGTGTGTAGGCTTTGTGTTGTCTCGACTGGATTGCTATCAGCACATGAACTATTCAGTTCAAAACCTTCTGTTTCAGTCCGCCCCTGAAACAAAACCTCATTTTTCTCTAGCTGGTGTTACTGCTGGTGCACAAGGTGCGAGTTAAACTCCATAGGGAATCCAAATAGTATAAAATATGACAAAAAATCCAATCAGCTGCCATTCCTTAATACAGGATTCCTTGGACAACTTTGAATCCTCAAATTTTAATCCCAGGTGTTACCAAAGTGGGAGTCAAGGGTGGATGTACCCAACCCCATTCGCATTCCTTGAGGACTTCTGGCAATGGAGAGAAACACTTAAAATTAAATGTCATAAAAGTAGAAATCTGGGCACTATATTTAAGGGATGGTCCTAATTGTGGGAATAATATTTTTAAAATAGTGATGAGTGATGCAAAGAATTAATTGTTTGGGATAAATTATCATCAAAAAAAGCAGCACCTTTTTGGTTTTGGTTTCTTTTTTTTTTTTCTTTAGGTGTAGCTCCTGGTTTTAGAGGAGCATTTGCACATTTTCTTGCCCAGGAATAAGACTGAGGAGAATGAATTATTCTCTTGCATTCACACCTGCCAGTATCCACAGCAGCCTTGTCTTGATGGGAGCCTGCAACTCTCACAAATGTCAGTGACAAATGCTTACCTAAGGAGGAGGAGGAGGGAAGAAAAGATTCTGTACATCCATTTAGTTTTAAGAAAAAAAAAGCATCCAGAATCCACAAAAAAAAAGACTTTTTCAAGTCTGCACTGGCTTGGCAGGGAGCACGGTGGCTTTGGTGATGCTTTTAACCTTGCCATGAAAATGGAGGTGCAGGCAGCAAGAGGTTGGGATTTGAGGAAAAGGATGGACGAGAAATAGAAATTTATTTAAGCCATTTTTCTCTGTGGCTCGGGAACTGAAGCTTTCCTTCTTCTTTTCAGTCCTGAATAAATGCATTTGCTTCATGGGCTCACATGCATATTATGCATAATCCTTTAGATATGCTTGCCAGCTGTGTGGTAGAGATATGGGCTGCCGGGACTTTGCTACATTAAAAATGGTGGAGATACTCCACCAAAAAAAGAACAGAAATGGAATAATTATTTGCATAATCTTTCTAGAGTCACCTAGATTTCTTGAAAGCAGCTTAACATGTTTGGAATAATCTATTAGGGAAATATTAAGGCAAAAAATACCCCCTTTTCCTTCTGACCACATACATTTTTATTTTTCTCTCTTGGTCTAATGGATTGAAATTGCTTTATTCTCATTTTAAGAATGTTTTATTTGATAATAGCTCATATTTTAAATACTATGGGTTCATTCACTTCCTACAGAAAAACAGGGAAAATTTAAGTTTTTCTGCCCAGTGAGCTCACAGCAACTTATTTTTACCACACATATTTTTCTTTCAAATATTGTTTCTTTTCCACTTGGTGTTTATGACCTTCTGTTCTTTGTTTGTGATGCTTCACCTAGAAGAGAATGCCCACATCTCTGCAGAATGTCAGAAAGAATGTAAACATTATGTAGATATGTAATCTCCACCATATTTAGCTAATTTACTTTCTTACAATAAGGACTATTTGTGTAAAAGTCTATCTTTTTACTGTCTATCTAAACCATCATTCTCTCCCATGTTGTTTTGCCTCCCCCCCCCACCTTTTCCTCCCAGCAATTGAGAGGAAAATTAAGTCACAGAGGAGAGATATTTTTTCTCTCAGATTTTCAGGTCCCTGTGTAGTTTTGGCTCAGAGAACAGCTGTTCTTCCAGAGAAGGAACAAAAAAATCCACATTTTCTAATATTCAGGGTCTATTTTTGTGCTTGCAATGTAAATATCCAATATTTACAGTCTAAATGTCCAGTAGAGCAGGGTAAATATCCCACACCAAATCAAAATAGATGTACCTCACAGATGTTATTTTTTAATAAAAAGGTGTTCAAACACTTTGGTGAATTGATAAGATGGGGCACTGTGGATAAATAAAGACGAAATGTTTTGCACAGAAACCCCATCACTTTAATCTGCATTTCTATCGAACATTGTGTTGTGGCATTATATTTCTATATTCCCATGAAAATAAGGATAAAAAGGGCTGGTAGGTGCTTTTTAATCATCTCAGTAGGTTTCAAATCAAACAGCTCCTAAAGAGTACTTGGAAGCATGAAACAATTGTCTTATCTCCATCAGATGAGTCCTTTTTTGCTTTCAGGAGCTACATCACAGGCTCTGCAGCTTTCCTGCACCTGCTTAATTTGTCAGGGTTAATCTATTTATAGGCTACAGTTTTGTTTGCCCAAGAAAGTTGCATTTATTTTGATAACAAGCATTTTTACGCCCATTAGCTTGCCTGATGTTTAAGACCATTTGAAATGTGTTTATTTTTGTTCCAACTTGAAGATTCTTGATCACTTGGGAACGAGAAAAAAAGAAATCTGATTTAAATTTGTATGCAATCTCAGGTTCCTCGCACTGCTTACGGAAAACAGTATGAAGTAGTAAAAATATAAATGATAGTAGAAGTCTTTGTTAACCTCCACTAAGAAGAAAGCCTTGAAAATAACTATTTCAGTCCTTTAGCACTATTGGAAACTGAGGAAGAGTGAGGCAATGAATACTCCTTTGCTAATGTAAAAAACCAAAAACTTTTTTTTTTTTTTTTTCATTTCAGGCTTGTGAGATGGTGTTACAAACCATACAGTAATGAAAACAAATAAGTAAAAGCTATAAAATGTAGCTTTGCGTCCTCATAAAGTTTTAAGAAAAATAAATTTGTGGGGTAGTTACCATCCTTTGTAACACAAAGATAATTATCGCTTTTATTGTAACTGTAACATATGTGAGGATGTTTGTTTAACTCCCTAGTTGTCAGACATGAGGTTGAAAGTTTTTAATAGCCTCTGGGTATCAACTCTACAGCCTCAGGCTGCTGTTTGTAATTTAATATGAGTAATTTATTATGAAGAGAGAAAAAACAAGAATTGCCCAGTAGCTATGAAAGCACATTTACATTATAATTATTAGGCACATAACAGCTCAAAAATAGATAAAAGGAATTTTAGAGTAGCACTGGCAGTAGCAATAGTATCATCTGCTAAGATAAAGCAGGGAAATGTAGCTCTAGAGAAATTACTTGTGAGGGGAGCAGTGGTTATAGTGGAAAGGTCATCCCTGTCTCAGCTGCTGACTTGGTTTTAATGCAAACCACTCATGGGAAGTTGTGTGTAACTTAGAAATATCATCTTCCTGAGCTCTCTGAGGCTGTGTGGGGATAGTTATGCATCAGAACAAGAGGGGTTTTCAGGGCAGACTGCTCTGGCACCAGTGCATCTGTAGGTGATTTCTAATTTTGCTTTTTTTTTTTTTTTTTTGAATGTTTCCACTTTCGGTAAACTCATTTTTAATTAGCAGCTAACATTACAAAGTATGTAATGGTCCTCCCATGAAGACTCAGCCCTGTGAACCAGACTTCCCAGAAGAGCTTGGCACTGAAGAGCAGACGCACGGATCCCAAGTTTGCAGGGGGTTGGTGTTCACTGCTCTCAGCAGAGCTGAGAAGCTGAGAAACTTCTCCCTGATTGAATCTCTGCTGGGACTGATTATTCCCAGAGAGTTGTGCTGGCATCTCCATGTGTTTCCTCCACACTTTAATGTCTCAAAATCTACAATAAAATCACACGAATGGCCTTCTAGGTAGTTAAGGAGATGCCAAAGGTTTGCTTCCTGTACGCGATGCCGATTAACCTCATCTGTGACATCCTTAAAAACCACAGGCTCATGTGGCAGCCTGAGAGTTTCCAGGAGTGTTCCCTGTGGTGATTTCTCTCCTCTGCCTCCCGCAGCATCTTCCTTGTAGTTTCTTCTATACCAATCATACCTCACAGTCCTGTGCACGTGTCAACAGAGCTCTGAATGCCTGCTCAGGGACCTCTTTCATGATGGTTTTTTGGGGGAGTTATTTATTGTATATCAAAAGTGCCTCAGGAACGGTTTCAGGCACAGGGTGGGATTCTTGGGGTGTCCTGTGCAGGGCCAGGAGTTGGCCTGTGATTATCCTAATGGGTCCCCTGCAAACCAGGATATTCTAGGATATTGTGAACAGTCTCACGGTGCACTTCCACCAGCTGATGAGAGTTGATATTTTTGTCCTCCTCCCGCTCCCCACCCTGGACACCCAGCAATTCATTAGTGCCAATCTTTCCTATGGGTCCTGCCTTCTGGAGCAGCTGCACTCACAGATGTGTGCCTATCCATTTTTTAAGAAGGTTTTCCCATCCCTGGTGCCCTCAGACGGAATCATATCCTTTTCCAGGTGCCAGTGATCTTACAGAGGCACTGCTGATGATGCTGCTGAAATAACTTGTGTGCTGAAAGTCTGGTTTTTTCTGTCACTATGGGTTCTGCAGTCTGCATGTACCTGCTCCTGTCAGGATCCTGCAGAAGAAGGCTTGTAAGGTGTCCAGGTCCTGTGTGATTCCATGATTCCTCAAGGGTGTGGTACACAACGATTCGTGGCTGTGCATTACCTGGTTACAACAGAAATGGAGACTGCTCCTTATCCAGGGGATTTATGAATCTCTATCCTTAGAGAGTAACACCACCAAGATACCTCTTAATTTTATTTTTGCACAACCATAGGTAGTTTTGCAAGGCTTGAAGAGCTTGAATGTGTCCATTTCTTTCCTGCAGTGAATCTGTCCTAATGCAGCACTGACCTAGGGGAAAGCACATCCAACAAGGCAGTGAAATCTGCAAGCACTCATCTGGGGACGGCAAGGGGGCAATAACATCCAAAATTGCCAGAATAAAATAGGAGGCTGTGGCAGAAAGATGATGCATGCAATTCAATTCAAAGTGCAATGAAACTACAAAGGAAAATCCAGGAGCAAATAAGATTTTTAAAAGATGCTTATCATAGCAGCCTAATCAAGATAATGGGATTAGTGAGCAAACCCTTTAAAATCATTCTCACAGATATTACACACCATTTGTCATATCATTAAATGCAATTTGAAAATGGCTGTCAGGTATACAGCAGGGTCTGTGTTCTCTCTCTGCATGGAATTCTCATACAATTTAAATAGAAAAAAATAGAAGTGCTGCTGGTCAGGACATGGAATCAGACCTAGGGAAGCAGCCACAACCTCTGCAGACCCTCAGCACATGATTTAGTGCCTCCCTGCACTGGAGTCTTCATTCCTTAATTCAACTTCTCACTTAATAACATTTGCAAATTCTTTCATCTACTCTGCATCTTTAATAAGAGACTCTGAGTAGTAGAGCAATCACATTTGACAAGAATTAAAGCACATTTGCTTCAGTTTAGGGTGGTTTAAGGTTACTCATGATGAAAAGGAGCGGCACTGAAAGGTTTCTCTTGAAGTCCCTTCTTTTCTTCACGTTTTCAAGACATGTCTGTCTTGAAAAGCTCAGTCATACATTATGTCATGTCAAGCAACTGTTCTCTACTTCTGCTAATAGAGACATGAACATATTTAAGTGAGATAAAAAATTCAAATTCATGTCGACTGGATGCTTCAATTACTTAATTCACAAAATATATGAAAAAACAAAATAAAAATGTGAAAAAATATAATATGTTCCCTGATGGAATGAATTTTTTTAACAAATAGCACACAGCACCTTCTAAACAAGGTGAAACAGCAGGGGAGAATAACCAGTAACCACTGCTATCTTCAATAACTTCTGCGGGCTGTAATTGATTTGCATTTTTGAGGGGCTGACGAGCAGAGATTTTAACTTTTTAGTTGCACACTTGATGAGTGATTTTAGTGTATTCTGCAATCAGCTGAAGCTCTTCCTCTCATTTTGGGGTACATCTTAATGTCATAGGTGCCTGTCATCCTCATTCCTTCCTTTTAAAACTGGAACAGCATCAAGAACACGGTGGTCAGATGTGAGTGTTTAAGATACTGGGTTGTTTTCTAGTGTTTTGTAGAGGACCTGAAATTCCCTGTTTCATGAACCCTGCGAATCTTCCTGCTGGCCCAGCCTGGAGAAGAGAAGGTTGTGTGGACCCCTCAGAGCACCTTCCAGTGTCTGAAGGGGCTCCAAGGAAGCCAGAGAGGGACTCTGCATCAGGAACTGGAGTGACAGGACAAGGGGAATGGCTTCATATTGAAAGAGGGGAAATTTAGGTCAGATATCAGGAAGAAATTCTTCCCTGGGAAGGTGGAGAGGCCCTGGCACAGGGTGCCCAGAGCAGCTGTGGCTGCCCCTGGATCCCTGGCAGTGTCCAAGGCCAGGTTGGACACTGGAGCTTGGAGCACCCTGGGACAGTGGAAGGTGTCCCTGCCATGGCAGGGGGTGGCACTGGATAATATTTAGGGTTCCTTCCAACCCAAGCTATTCTATGGTTCTGTGATTTAGCATCCTTGAATCACCTAATAAATTACTGGATTTTGGTTGTTTGCCTGATGGTGGGAAAGTCAGCCATGACTTTTTTGTTCATGTGTGCTGTGAAAGAGTCTGGAGTCACCAATTGCTCAACTGAGTGGTGTCTAGAACAAAATAAATATCTGTAACCTTCTTATTAGCATAACATATGACTTTACGGCAGCATCAAATTTGAGACATCCCAAGGGATGTGGAGTGTGCCTGTATGATACGGGAAGGAAGTTTTTGTGTCACCAGGCTTCTTGAAATTCTGTTTGAATTCAGTTGTAGTTCTCTGAGCATCTACACACAGAAGGTCATGCTGTTGTTCTAATTAGGGCCTGTCATATAATTAGCTGCAACTGTTTAGAAATACTGATGTCAAGTCTCTTGTTTGCTATGGGAGGTTTGTCACTGCTGAATTAACTGTGGGCAGGAGAAGCTTTGCTGAGGTAACCTCCATATTACTGCTTGAAGAGTGCTTGAGACAATTTTGAGGAAAGCAAATATGCTTAATTACCAAAAAATCAATTACCAAAAGAAGCACCTGGGTGCCCAACACAAAGTTTTAATGGGAATGAAATTGTCTAGGTAGAAGAAACCACTTCAAATATGAGAAGATTTTTTTTTTTTAATGTGAATAGCTATGAAAATAATTTACCTGAACTAATCATTATAGGTCAAGATCAAAATGTGAAAGATACTTCAGAGTATAAAAAAATAGATTAAATTATTAAAAAAGGAGTAATTTGTGTAAGAGCAGATCAGGACAGAGGAAGTTGACTAATGTAATGCCACAGAAATGCCATTATAGGATGATTGCTGTTAATTTTTTGATTACCCAGTAATAGAACAAGCAGTACAGTGATTAACTGGCTCATAGAAGAATAGGGAGCAGTTAATCTGAAGCAGTGCTGTCATAAAATCCAGAAAAACTCCGAGCTGGATTGCTGCAGATAAGTGGCTGCTATGTAGGGCACAGGAACTAAGGCAAAAATGAATGTAGGCCCAGCAGGGACCCAGAGCAAAAGAATTAAACAAATAGTGCCGGGCCATTGGTGCATTGTTGTGTCAGAGGTTTGAAAGCAGTTGTGTAATAAGAATCTTTGGACAGCCTTCCATGCCTACTGTTTTAAATCAATCTTTTGTTGCAGAACTGAATGGATTGTATATGCAGAGCTAATTCCTCTGGAAATCTGCCTGTTGGGATTTTTTTTGCATCCTGATCAGATGCAGCGTGACAAAATCAGTAATTCCTACCTGGCCATGGTTTGATAAGCAAGCTGGGGAGAGGAAAGAGAAGGGGGGTTTTTTGGCTTTCTTTCACACCATCACAGAATGGGTCAGGCTGGACAGGACCATGGTGGATCTTCTGGTGCCACCTCCCTGCTCCAGCATGGCCATTGCAGATCAAAGGGCACAGGATTGTGTCCAGAAGGCTCTGGCATATCCCCAGTGAGGGAGACTCCAGAGCCTCTCTGGACAATGTGTCCCAGCTGGGTCCCTGCCCAGGGCAGAAGTTGTGCCTCCTGTGCAGGGAATTGCTGGGCTCAGGCCCTGCCCGTTGCTCTGGGGCCATTGCTGGGCCCTGGAGCAGAGCCCGGGCCCTGCTCGGAGCCCTCCCTGCAGCCAGGGACACCCAGGCCTGAGGGCCCCTCTCAGCCCGGGCTCCTCTCGAGCCTGAGCAGCCCCAGCTCCCTCGGCCTTTCCTGGGCACGGAGATGCTCCAGGCCCTTCCTGGGCTCCGCAGCCTCCGCTGGCCCCGCTCCAGGAGCTCCCTGGCCCTGCTGTGCTGAGGAGCCAGAGCTGGACATGGCACCCCAGACGCTTTTAATTTAAGGAAATACTTTGTTTCAAATAAATATTGTGACCATAAAATAGATTATTTCTTTTTTACTCTTTCATCCACTATCAAATTTATTTGATTGCATTCAAATTAAGAGGCCATACATAGGTCGTTGCAGCATAGCTGAGACGGCAGCAGAAACCTCTGTATGCCAGAAGTGAACCATTCTGTTGGCAATAAAACATTCTTGGTTTCTGTCACTTGAGCCCAACTGGGGATGAGAATCACCTGGAACCATCACCTTGCCTGATTTGTGCACTTTGTGCAGTTGTTATTCTGTCTTGGCAGGAGACGTCGCCACTTTCCTCCTCCCCGTTGTCATCCTCACTGAAAGAGCAGACAGAAATATTCCTTGTCTTGCCACACATAGTGGGACAATAAATCACTCTGCCCCAAATTTCTCCTGAATGATGAACCCCCTGTTGGAAACATCCCTGAAACTCTCACTTCTAAACCTGAGTTTTGGGGATACAGAAGAAACACTGGCTGATGGTGAGATGTCAGCCAGGAAATTATGGAATACAGTTCTCGGTGGCCAAATTCCCCCCAGCTCAGTTCCACAAACCTGCAGTAACTAAGGCAAAACCGAAGGGCCCTAACTGATGGCAGAAGGTGACGCTTCAGATGTTGTGCTCACCACATCACACCTGCCTTGCTCTGGCAGCTGTAAGTCTGAGAGGATAGTGCTCTGCTAAACGAGCCTCACGTGGTGTTTAATTCCAAGCAGCGAGGAGGGCAGCTTTGAGCACTGTCAGCTTCAGAGGTGTGTTACATTGCTGGTTAGGTGACTGTCAAACACTCAAAACCTGCTCTGTTTGTACACTCCGAGCTGGTGGCAGCTGTGGGGCTGTTTATAGAGTGCTCATACCTGTGTGCACTGGAGATGGAGTCTGCTTGCACAAAACTCTTCCAGAAATAGTGCAGGCTGCATATTTACCTTTGGTAATCCGTGTGCTTGGGGGGTCAGAATGGAAAAGGGGATGAGCAGGTCTTGGTGGCAGCAACACCACTCATGCACAAAGGAACAACCTGGAAGGTGAAAACAACCTGTTTTGAGGTTCTAATTCTGGTAGTATTTACTTTTTATAGCCCAGTATGAAGGCAAGATTAAATAGCTTTGATTTTGAGAATGTAATTCTTATAGATTGGTTCCTATCACCTTTCTGAACTCTAAAATTTCCTTTGAAGAGATGATTAATTTCTTGTAGATGAAGCCTCTTTTAATTTTTCTTTGTTCAAATCAGATTTGTGAAACATGGAGCATTCATGTTATTTCCAAGTAATGCAAAATATTATGAAATATACACAGTACATAAATACTAACCTTTTTTGATTGCTTTAACTAGTACATAAACAGAGAAGGAAATGCTTTTAGCAAATTATTTAAAAAATCTCTGCCTTGCAACTTTCCTTGTTTATGATTCTCTAAATCTCTGGGCATCTCTCATTTTTGAAAACTACACTCTCGTATTCTTTATTTATTCTGATAAACTGTAAGTGATTTCTACCTGCAAACACCTTCAGGGCTTATTTTCTTGTTTTTGCAAAGTAAAACAAAAAATGATTACAGTAAATGGCAAATTTCATATGTTAGGACGAAATGGTATTTTGAAGCACCAGTTCTCAACTAATGGCACCTAAATTTTGCGTAGTTTAATGGCAGAAATTAAAATTAAGAGGGAATTTTATGAAGACAAAAGTGCTTTGAGGAGGGCTCGTGTCAGTGCTGCCTCTGTTATCCGTGCATTGAGAAGACTGAAATGGGTTTTGGAGCATCCCTGCAAAGATGGAAGGAAAATCAGGGTGTTCTGCCCCTTCTCTGATCTCCTCTGTTCCCTCAGACTGATTTGGACCCCACACTGATCGTGGTGTTGCACCTTTAAGCACCACATACGATGGTTTTGTCACCCAGATGCCATTCAACATTATGTGAGAGAATCATAAAACCATATAAAAGGGTTTGGGTTGGAAGGGACGGTGAAGACCACCCAGTTCCAACCCCCCTGCCATGGGCAGGGAACCTTCCACTGAATGAGATTGCTCAGAATTCCATCCAACCTGGCCTTGAAGGCCAGATTTCTAATAATAAATAATAAGAAGAAATAATAAATCACATGGTGGGTGCATGCAAATCACATAGGAAGAGATACTTTTTACATGCAGTTTAAATATTTTAGTAAAGTGAAAAAAATAAAAGACAATCAGTACAGGATGAAAATGCAGGGTAACACAGAGAACTTGGTGGCCTGGCAAATTTATATGGACTTGCTACGAGGGTTTTTTTAGTAAGAGTTCATTGTGCAGCTCATACTGAGCCAGTTCAAGGACTGTTATTTTAGAGCTGGAGGAGAAGGTGCATTTTCTGTGATGCTGCTAAGTGTTACCTGTTNCAGTACAGGATGAAAATGCAGGGTAACACAGAACTTGGTGGCCTGGCAAATTTATCTGGACTTGCTACAAGGGGTTTTTTTGGAAGAGTTCATTGTGCAGCTCATACTGAGCTGGTTCAAGGGGCCTTATTTTAGAGGATGAGATTGCTCAGAGCTCCATCCAACCTGGCCTTGAAGGCCAGATTTCTAATAATAAATAATAAGAAGAAATAATAAATCACGTGGTGGGTGCATGCAAATCACATAGGAAGAGATACTTTTTACATGCAGTTTAAATATTTTAGTAAAGTGAAAAAAATAAAAGAAAATCAGTACAGGATGAAAATGCAGGGTAACACAGAGAACTTGGTGGCCTGGCAAATTTATATGGACTTGCTACGAGGGTTTTTTTAGTAAGAGTTCATTGTGCAGCTCATACTGAGCCAGTTCAAGGACTGTTATTTTAGAGCTGGAGGAGAAGGTGCATTTTCTGTGATGCTGCTAAGTGTTACCTGTTGGGCTGGGTGTAACTGACCCTTTTATTGTGGTCACACAGCAGCTGGGATGCCATCTGCACAGAGTAGGGTGGCAGCTGGTCAGTGGGGGAAGAGCAAACACGCTTTGCAGCAGGAGCAGCAGAGGGGACCTTTCAGTCATGTTTGCTTTAACTTTCCCAGTGTTTGGCAACAGCAGATGTGTTCAGGAAGCTCGGAAACTCACCTGGAAGGGAAGAAATGTGGCTCAGTGTGTGACAATTGGTTTATAACTTTGAATAAAAATTTTTAAAAGTCCATCCCCCCCAAAAAAATCAGCATGATAGGAGAAAAGTGAGGCTGAGAACAATGTGTCCCTCATTAATGAGCTATTTATTTCACACTGCACTTATATTTTTATTTCGAAGTCAGTGTTTATCACAGACTTGTCTCACCATTCAAACTGCATGGTTTAATCTGTGCATTTAGAATTTCTTTGCTATGCTACATATTGAATACTTTAACACATTCATACATTTTAAGTTACTAAAACCACAGAAAGCTCTATTGCAATCTTACCAAAGTGTGTTAAAATAGACAGTTATTGTTCCCATTTTTGCAAAAAATTGTATTAGCTAATATTTTCACCTCAGAGACTCTTTCAGGGAAAATCAAAATTTTGCAATTTCCTTTTAATTATCATATAAATTAGCTATGCTTTTGGGAAGGGTGGAGTTGGAGAGTCAAATGGTAAAGGTTTTGGTTATTTCACTCAGTTGTTAATATTTTAATATTAGCTGCCATCTGCAGAAGAAAATGAGAGTGTAAAAATTCCAGCATATTCAAATGCCTCGGGGACAGGTCAGGAAATAAAAATCGAGGAGATATTTAGCCACTGCAGGGCCATGCTATAAATTGCAAAATATTAAAAGGCACAATCTTCTTTGTGGGAAGGCAGGACTAAATTGAAGGCAACAAAAGTCTACTTCATCTTCTCATACTTCAAGCAAGGACATCAACTTTTACATAAAGTGTCATCAACTTTATGGAAAAGTTACCAGCCTTGCAGGTTGTGGCACCTAAATTCCAATTTTCAGTACCTCATTTAGAATAACCTGAACTGAGGGTTCGGGAGGTGGATAAATTCCTCACTCAAAAACTTCAAAAAATAAATATAATGTGGAAGGAAAGTGCAGGTCCTGCATTGTCTTAGTGGTTGCCCCTCTGACTGCAAGTATTGGAAGTGAAAGCTCTTCTCTTTTCTTTTTGAGTCTATTTTCTAAAAAAACACCTGGTGGGCAAAGGATCTTCCTTAGTTTCCTGTGATCCACGACAAACTCCGTGCACAATTTGAAGCCCAACATTCATTTCCTGTTACGAGTGTGAGGAAATTTCCAACTACGCATTTGGGGTTTTTTTGCTTCATTTTTGCACTCCACAGCTGGTTAAAGCAACAGAAATGCTCCAGTCCCCCATGGAAAAGTAAAAGGACAGCCTTGTGCCTTAAGGACACTATAAAACTCACTTTTATTTTCTCCTTCCTCTGCCTCCCTTCACATTTTTTTGTAGTACCTTCTTCCTCCAGCATCCTCTGAAACCCTTTGAGGCAGCTGAAGGCTGATGGTAAAAAGGAAGCAATAGAAAATAAGAAAAAGGAGTTCGTAAGGGAGGTTTAAAAGGAGTGATGGGAATAAGAAGTAGGCTGGTCTGTTATGTCAAAATTTCAACAAAAATATGAAGGTTTGTAGCAGAAAATGGTATCCAGTTCCTACTGGAAGCTGAAGGGAATTTTGGAATGCAGAACTGTGATTGTGCATAAACACAGACACACGATGCAAAAAGCCAGTTTTCAGAGAGACAAGGGAGGGGAAAAAGACCCAGATTTAAAGAGATTTCCTTTTTCCTGCTGATTTGTGAATTCTCGGCTGTTTTCTTTCCCTTTGGACGCTGTTAAATTGCACAGAGAGTGGCAGGAGTCGGTGTGCAGATGTCACATCACCAAAATGCAGCAGTGTGCAAAGAGGGATCCCTCTCGGGACTGTAAGTGTGTGATTTAGCCTATCCCACACAAACATCTACGTGGTAAATGCCTGCCCCTGAGCCATTTCATCTTCTCGTTACAAGACAAGAGAAATAGACATTTCTAAGATGGGATTTTTCTCTTCAAAAGGAAGACATTTCAGTTTGGTTAGAGAAATCCTTCCCTAAAATCATGTGTGTCTATCCATCTGGTGTCAAGCAAGGCTGGACTGAAGAGCTTCAGACATAGACATTAACAGTGAAGACATGGAATATCAGAAGAGATGAATCCTATTTTTCTGCTTCGTTCTGAGGGGTCATGATTCCCTTCATGAAGAAGGGATCTCCTGACTTCCTTGAAGCATTGTGAGGGACAGGATTTCCTGATTCTCTTTCCCTGTGGGAACTCTCTTGTGCCAATAAAATTCTTAGGGAAAACTACGTTACTCCTGAGAAAAAGGCACTATGGAAAACAGAAGACTCAGTCTCAGCCTTCCTGAATTTAGTTGAAAAACTTGGTTTATCAGTAATCCCCAAATGAAACCCATGGAAAAATATTTTATCTCCCTTATCATGATCCATGGCTACCCCAATTGCAGAGATTTTGGTAATGGTTGCAGGTGATTTGAACTGACAAGTTTAGAGGCAGTGATACTTTGTGAAACCAGCACTTTCCTTTGAAAGTGTAATTTGATTGTGTAATCCAAAGACAGCTGGAGGATATTGAATTTCTTTGCTACTTTAAAATGAACTATGAGGCAATGTGGTGGCCTCAAGCCGCTGTCATTGCTTGGAGAAAAAAAAAAGTCCAACTCCCAGTAAATTTTGAATGTGTTGAGGTTATTTGTACTAGATGCCTGTACAGGAACAACGTGTGATGAACGTCCATAATCCCCATTCCCCATTCCCTGTGCTGCTGTGAGGGAGGAGGAAGAGCTGGGAAGGAGGGAAGGGTGGGGGAAAGGTGTTTTTAAGGGTTTGTTTCACTTCTCAATATCCAGCTCTGATTTTTTTTGGTAAAAAATATAATTAATACCCCCAGGTTGAGTCTGTTTTGCCAGTGATGCTATTTGATGAGTGATCTCTCTCTGTCCTCATCTCAACTCATGAACCTTTGTTGTATTTTCTCTCCCCAGTCCAGCTGTGGAGGGAAGTGATAGAAAGGCTTTGGTGGGGTGTGGCGTCCAGCCAGGGTCCACCCACTACACCATCCCTCATGGGCAACCACTGATTAATTAAATCTCTTTTAATGAAAAGCTCCTACATGAATGTAGGACCCCCTTCTCTTTACGTTTCCTTGCTTCCAAGCAGCGAACCCAATCCAAGCCAGAGTTCTTGCATGCAGAAAAACATTTGTTTGCAGAGAATAATTCCTCCCCGGTGTTTGTCACATATTTATTTTGTCTCAGCGCCATAAAAAAGGGTCTTGTTGCTGACTCAGAAGGAGCTCATTACAGAAAGACTTCACCTTTCAGCTGCAAAGGATGTTTCCTTGAAATGATAATGTAATGAGTGTTAGATCAGCTGTATGTAGCCGTTAGGCGATTCTTTTGATCGGCTGGAAATGCATTTGTTAAAAAGCAACTTTATTGATTTCCTGGCTGGTTTTTGTGTTGTTTGGATCATCTGTACACACACACACACACACACACACACACACACACACATCCCCATCACATTTTTTACCACTTCAAAGCTGTTAATAAATTCACACTACTCAGGAGATTGAACACGAAATGGAGTGAACTCTTTCTATGGAGAACTGTGCTGTTCCAACTTTGATGGAAGGAGCCTTAGCAGCACGCTGAGTGTCTCTTTTAAAATATTTTTAAAACAATCTGCCACAAAGAGAGCAGAGTATTCTGAAGCAAAGGAATATTGCTCCTAGGGACATAAACATTGTGAGAGGTTGTGATTAAGGTTTGAGTAAGTCCAGATGAGAAAATATTGCCAAGCTTGTAGACGCTCAGTGAAGATCTTCCTTGCTAACCCGTCCACATTTACATTTCCCACTTCATTGTTTTTATGAGGTATTTGCAGTAAAAGTTTAGACACACTGAGTGTTAGAGTGAAATGTGCTTCTACTGCAAAATATCTGTGGTTAAATCACAGAATCAGAATCACAGAATCATTTAGGCTGGAAAAGCTCTCCAAGCCCATCGAGTCCCAGCTGTGCCCGATGCCCACCTTGTCCCCAGCCCAGAGCACTGAGTGCCACCTCCAGCCCTTCCTTGGACACCTCCAGGGATGGGCACTCCAAACCTCCCTGGGCAGCTCTTTCCAAGGCCTGACCTCCCTTTCCAGGGAGAAATGTGACAGGTTTTGTTGGCCTTGAATCTCACCGTTTCAGAAGTAGGTGATTGCATTTAAGTGTGTTTTGTTTGATTAAGTGTAAAGATATTTTAGTTTTTTGGTTTTTCTTTCGCTATTGTTTTGGGTTGGTTTGCTAACCTGCTGATATTCTTTCGGGATCTCAAACCTGGGGAGTTCTTCTTGAATTATTTAGATGAGCCTTGTGACTGGAAATCTTAAGGAATTGTTTTAACTTCTGTGTTGTAATTTGTCGTTGATTCTGTGGCTAAGAATACTCATACTTCATTTCCTTCCTCTGAGTAGAGTTGCAAACCTCTATTTCATATCAAGGTGATGCCGGTGTTAGCAGGAAACTTTTACACCACTGTGACGTCTATGAAATAAAATCTACAACTTTCCAATGTATTTACCAGGCCATTCAAATGACCATGCTGCTTAATTAAGTGCTTGGCTTCGGCTGAGTCCGGGGTACATACTCAAATCACAAGATGCTGCCCTGACATGAGTTTTAAGGGTTTTTTTCAGGTGTTTAAATTAAAATGCCCAAAATTAAGCTTCCCAGTCCTGTGAAATTATTGCAGTTATCAGGTATGAAATTATGAAAATGAAATTACCCAAGAGGACTGAAGCATATTTTTGGTATTTTGTGCATGAATGTTCACATATGTTCAGCATCCAAGGAACCCTGAGCATGAGGAATAGAATAGAAATATTTAACAGAAACCATTTAAATTTTGATACCTGAGTCCTCTATCTATAAAATAGGGATAATAGACTTTCTTGCCTCTCAAAAGGATTGTGAAAATAAATATATTAAAGATTGCAAAGAACTGGAGTATTATGGTAATTGATACCATATGCCCAACTAAGATAGCTGGGAACAATTTCTGAAGAGGCAGGAGTTTTATTCACAGATTCCCAGAATCATTAATGGAGTAAAGGACCTTTAGAATTCTCCAGGTCCAGCTCCCCACAAGGCGCAGAGCTGGTAAATCTTTGCTTTCTCAATCTAAATGTATGAATAGTAGGTATCTGACCTTGGAAAAGATTGAGGGTCATTAAACAAGCATTATTTTAAATTTTATTTCATTGGCAAAATTCAAACAAAGCCAGGTAGAAAATAGAACACTCTTTTCAGTTCTTGAAAAGGGACAGCAAGCAATACAGGACAGAGTCTGATGCTTTGTTTCTTCAATATAAGTCTTCAATAATAAAGTTTTTAGATTAATTATTTGTTGAATTTGTTCAGTGTTAAAATCCCTTGTTTATTTTTTCTTCAATTTGAGGAAAATTTAGCCTGACAATTGCAATTACAGAGCATTTTGATGTCAAAAAAATCAGTACTTGTCACTAGAAGATAGACGTATAGATAGAATGAAGAAAACCACTGTTGTTTCTGAGGGAGGGGTTTTATTTCTGGACTTGTGGCAGCTTTTTAAGTAGTTGAATTTCTTCTTATAATTTCTCCTTGATCCCCGGAGTTGTGTTCTAAAACTTTCACAAAAAATTCAGATTAATCTTTTAGGCTGGTGGATGTCTGAAGCCACTCAGTCTTTAAAGTTTATCCTCTTGTTGATAATCAAGGTCATTTCTAGGTGAAGTCTTTCCCAAGTGGCACTTGGGGACATGGTTTAGGGATGACCATGGTGGTGCTGGGGTGACGGTGGGACTGGATAATTGTGAATGTCTCTTCTAACCCTTATGATTCTCTGATTCTGTAAAAACAAAAACAAAAACAAGCAAGAAAGCAAACGACCCCCCAAAACTAATGTCGAGTTTTAATAACTGTTTTCCTAAATATTTCTATTAAACCATGATGGTTTATGAGAAAGTTATTCACCTGATGGGTGTACTTTTTAAAAGGCATGGTAAACCTATGATATTTCGGTCAGTTGACCTGTTTGTAGTTTCACCTTTCAGAGACCGAAGCATCATTTCTACAATTGATATTTTTACCCTTTGATCAGCTATCACTCTCATTTCCCCATATTTCTTTTCAGACCATTGAGTCCTTCAAATGTTTAATGGTCTGAAGAGAGCTTCTGCCCCATGTTTCTCCCTTTTGTTAAGCCTCATTAAGCATATAAAAATATATTAATATATTCTCACTGTTACTTTTCCATATAAAAAGTTGCTTTCTTGTGACAGATGTGTCAGGAGTGTAAGTGTAGTATATGAGCCTAAGGTGGGATTAATGCCCCATCTGTCTCTCTCTTTTGAATGTGTTGGATAATACCCAAACTGGGAAGAAGTTTTTGAAACAGTCCTTCAAAGCAGAGGGGTCCATGAGCTCTGAAAATCAGCTCATTCAATGTATAATTATTCTGAGGCCAACAAAACTCGCAATCTAGTTCTACTTTTTTGTTTGTTTGTGGTGGGTTTTTCTTAGCTTTGGGATTTTTTTTAGATTTTGTACTACTGCTACTTCATCCTCTTGTTTGGTCTCTCCACTGTTTGAACTACATGGGGAATGCTGTGCATTTCCCACTGGAAATAGGGATGGTGTAAGGCTGCGTTATCCCGTGTTTGTTAAAACTGCTGTCGTTTTTGTTCTGACAGCTGAAAATTGTGATGTGTCTGATCAGGTTACAAACACCAAGGACTGTTTACGAACGTGTGCTGTGGCTTGGAAAAAAACAGAGGGAATGCTAAGTAGAGTTTCAAATGTGTGTGTTAACTGACAGAGAGGGGGAGGGAGGGAGGGAGGGAGGAGAAATCACCCGCTCTGAGTGATATGTGATGACTGCTAGAGAAGCTGGAAGGTGGCATGTTCAGAAAAGCACCTGCAGCCCCAAAAGGGTCAAAGTTGCAAAGCCCTCAGTGCTCAAGAAGAGATGAGAAATTAAATCATGGAATCATAGAATGGTTTGGACTGGAAGAGACCTTTCAAGGTGTTCTAGTCCAACCCTGCAATGACCAAGGTCAGCTTCAACCAGATCAGGTTGCTCAAAGTCCCATCCAGCCTGACCTTGAATGTTCCAGGGATGTGGCATCCACCATCTCTCTGGGCAGCATGTCCCAGTGTTTCACCACCCTTTTTAAAACTCTTTTCCTTATATCTGGTCTGAATGTTTTAGTTTAAAACCATTATCTCATGTCTATCACTACAAACTCTTCTCTGGACATGCTCCAATAGGTCCATGTTTTTTCTTGGACTGAGGGTCTCAAAGATGGATGCAGTACTTCAGGTGGGATCTCACCAGAGTAGACCAGAGGTGCAGAATCACCTCCCTCAGGAGACTCTTTAAGTGTCTACTGACTTCTTCTGCAATAAAAAGGTTTTCTTGATCTACTCTAAGTTTGCATTTCCACTTTAAACCTGGGAGAGAAGGCACTGCTTTTGTCCTTGAACTGGATGTATCAAAATCAGTAGTCTACAATCAGCACTGGTGAGATCACGGCTGAGATCATCTCAGTCAATCACTGTGCCAAAAAGATTGTGGCAAATTAGAGGTCAGATAAAGATGTTAAAAAAATGCACCTCATTGTGAATAAGTTAAAGAGCAGGATCTATTTTGCTTATCAAAGACAATGTTTAGCTTTCAAGAATGATTTTACCATGAAATAAGTATACACTTGAGGAAAAACTAATTTCAGGAAAGTGCACTGAAATCTGGAAACTAGGGACTTGAATGTTTGAAATTGTTTAATTTTTAGAGTGTCTCCTAGCACAGAGGCAGCCTTGGCTGATATAGGTATTGGAATTCCTTGGGAAGGGTTGTGATCATTTCCCTACTCTGTTGTCTCTCAGTCCACTCCTCAGGTAACCTTCTAAAAGGTAAGTTTAGGACAGCTAAAGGCAGTAAAGACAATGCCAAAATCCCTGAGGCAAAATTCCTGCACCCTGTGATAGGAGAGGTGAGGTTAGATGCTGATAATGTTCATGAGAAATGTTCTTATGTAGGTTAATTGCTTTCTCAAAACAAGGGTAAGAGCGTATTCTATTCCATCTGGCCTTTTTCCAATTTGCTTAATGTAATCAAAGTTGCATCAGAGTGAGCAGAATGATTGCAGCCAACTTAAATGGTTGTTAGATAGGGCTCAGTGGCCACATCTCCACTGGTAAATAAAACAGGAGCAGGGAGTGAGGTGGAGTGCCAGGCTGTCCTGTGCTGACTGTGCAAACACTGCCTGCTTCTCACCGGGCTCTTGGGCATGATTTTGGTACTTCCCAAGCACAAAGTAGGGACAAGACTGCCCCAGGGATGGGCCCTGCCATCGTACTCTGTCATCACCCTTGATACTACTCAAAGTACACAAGAAATCCCAATTTTCATTAATTTCTCTGAATCCCATTTGTGGACTCCCAACCCCTGGAGGTCTCCAAGGCCAGGCTGGATGTGGCTCTGAGTAACCTGGTCTAGTGGAAGGTGTCACTGCTCATGGCAGGAGATTGGAACTGGATGGGCCTTAATGTCCCTTCCAACCCAAACCATTCTATGATTCCACAATTGTCATTTATGACCTAAATGGTAAAATGGAAAAGGATTACTTAAAAATAAATAAATTCCTGTGTTATTTTGATAGAAAGCACATTTCTGCTGGTGGGCAGCAGAGCAGCAGTGTGCCTCAAGAACCTTACCAGCCCATGTCCTGCTGCCTTAGCATAAACAGCGTTTGTCCAGAATTGTTCTCACTTTGTTTCCTCCTGGAGTCATTTCTTGATGGATGAGAAGCAGAGAAAGGATGAAGTCTAAACAAATACATCTTTTGGAGAACAACCCAATGACTCAAAGGAGTTGCTACAGCCAGTTTAGCATGTTCTTGGGTTGAGAAGTGCTTTTAATATCTGTCTGATGGAATATTCTTCCCTCTGTTTGGGCCTTTTTTCAATCCGAAGCCAGTCTTATAGAAGTCAACACGAAAGAAAAAAGGCAGAATGGAAAACATTCTGTTTGTAAACAGCAGAATTGAGCAGCCTATGGCCAAAGAAGGGCAACAGAGCTGGGGAAGGGTCTGGAAAACATCTCATTCTGTGAGGAGGAACTGAGGGAGCTGGAGGTGTTTATCGGGAGAGGAGGAGGCTCAGAGGGGACCTCATTGCTCTCCACAACTCCCTGACAAGAGGTGGGGCTTGGTCTCTTCTGCTGTGTCCCGAATGAAGGGATGAGAGGAAATGGCCTTAAATTGTACCCGGGGAGGTTCAGTTGAGGTATTAGAAAAAAATTTCACTGAAAGAGTGAAAGAGGCATTGGAATAAGTTGCCCAGAGAGTTGGAGTCACCATCTTCAGTGTTCCAGAGGTGTCTGGATGTGGCCCTTGGGGACATGGTTTTGGGGTGATGATGGTGCTGTTGAGGTGACAGTGGAACTGGATGATCCTGAAGGTCTCTTCCAACTTTGATTTTATGGAGCACTGAGCAGTTGAGTTGCTGCCCCTTTTTCAGTCACAAAAGTAGCTTAACAAAACACTGCAATTACAGCTCTGATTACTCTTTAAAGGCTTATGAGGTATTGTCTAAATTCATGGGATTTGACAAGGGGTGAAGCTGAAATACCTCATTTAAAATGTTAAAAAAAATCCCAGATGAAATAAACTAGAAGTGACTCAGGGAATCTGATACATTTTCATTATTCCATAGAGACTTCTTAGTTGGAGAAGATGGTTTATTAATGAATATGTGAAATCCTGGTACCATTCCTGTTTTTTAGACATCATTTTCACACGTTCTTTTCACACACAAATATGTCGTAAACTTAGTTTTACCTCTGCCTTTCAAACCCATAGGAAATTCTTACTGAAAAGAAAGAATAGAGCTCAAGGCCAAAAACCTGTCAGTATTATAATGAGGAGATGTTCCGCGCTTCCTAACCCTTTCTGTCTCCAAGGGAATGTTTTCTCTTCCAAGGTGAAATTTTGGAGGGCGAGTGCGTGTGCGTGTGCACACATAAATGCTAATGACGAAGGCTCAGCACCAAATCCTGTTCTTTCCCCCCACCTACAGCTAAAGCAAACTGGATTCACAGGCAGTGTCTGCTGCAGTTCGTACTTGCCTGGAAAATGGCCACATGTAAGAACTCACTGACCCAGAAATGGGAGAAACAAAATCAATCAGTGAGTCGGTGGCAGCAAATCCGACAGATCCCAGGGCTCTGCTGGCATGGGCGATGTTCTCTGCTTGCAGGTTCAGCCTTAATGATGACACCAGTGGGGAGACAAGATCAGAATGAGAATGTTGTGTCTTTGCTGACTCGTTCCCCATGTTCTGCAATCACTGGAAACAGATCTGGGTAAACAAAATCCTCAGTGCTCGTTTAAGTGGTTGTGCAATCTTGAAAGCTCTGCTAAAGGAGGACAACAGCCATTTTGCTTAATACTTTGAAGGATCAGTGAAACTAAGTGGTAGCACTGTCAACATCTTAATCCTTTCCTTTTTTCTTAATTTTATGGGGGGGATGTGTTTTGGTTTTACTTTTGTTGGGTTTGGGGTTTTTTTTTGCCATGCAAGTGATTCAGAAGAGTGTATTGTACCTGTATTTACACAGTATTTATCACAGAATCATAGAACGACTTGGCTTGGAAGGGACCTTTAAAATCATCTTGTTCCACCTCCCTGCCATGGGCAGGGACACCTTCCACTATCCCAGGTTGCTCCAAGCCCCGTCCAGCCTGGCCTTGGACACTGCCAGGGATCCAGGGACAGCCACAACTCTGAGCAATCTGTGCCAGGACCTCACCACCCTCACAAGGAAGAATTTTTTTATAGTATCTAATCCAACCCTAATTTCTCTCAGTTTGAAGCCCTTCCCTGTGTCCTGTCCCTCCATCCCTTGGAAATTGGCTCTCTCCATGGTTCCTGCAGCTCCTTCAGGCCCTGCAAGGCCACACTGAGCTCAGCCCAAAGCTTCTCCTCTCCAGGCTGAACAATCCCAGCTCTCCCAGCCTTTTCTCCCAGCAGAGCTGCTCCATTCCTCTGCTCATCCTGGTGCCTCCTCTGGACTCTCTCCAGCAGCTCCACGTCCTTCCTGTGCTGTTATTCTCTGTTTATTCAGAGAGTTACAGAGTGGGACGGCTCCCACACCATGTACTTGGGCAGTTTTTTGAGAAGGTTCATGTTGGAATTAGCTTCAGTAATGTAATTTCGCGCGCCTGTACAGCAAAGCATGGCTGGTGCATCGTTTGTACCAGGGAAGTTGAGGAATACTAAGTAGTTAAATTGTGTTGCCAAATGAACCCATTAAATTCCAGAAATATGAAAACATACCTTTCTAAAACGTCACATGAATGTTTTGATGCAGATAAATGTCCTTCCTAACTTCCTATTTCTGTGTTGGGTGTGAGACTAGGATATATGGCATATAAACATCATGCACATGTGTATGAACTTCTTTATCTCAGTGCCATTTTCTTTTCTTTCTGTCTCTTTACTCTCACTGTTTGCTGCCAGGACTGAATGAGAAGTTACCCTGCTCTGGTACATGACCTATGTACTTCTCACATTCTTTTAATTTCTTTCCCCGTGTCTTATTTTCCTATGGTAAATTTTTGAGGAGCTGTGTGCTTTCCCCTACATTGAGTATATATGAACACAAGATCAATAAAGAAACAACTGATTAACTTTGCAGTTTCCGTGTAGTTTCAGTGTAATTTACTTTGTTTTTCTGACTCAGTTGCCGTGAAAACGGGATAGCTCCTCTTTCTCCATTTCCCTAACTTGAAAATATTGACTCTTTTGAAGAGATGAATACACCTCTATTTGAATATTTCAACTTTCAGGGAAAAAATTAACTGAGTTGAGTGGCAATGTAAATGTTTTCACATGAAACAGTGTGCATGCACGTGCAGGGAAAAGGCATTAAAGTGACAGTAGGCGGCTGAATGCATCAAAAGGAATCAGATTTGACGTACACCGAATTACGACAGCAGTGTGTTAACTTTTTATATTGTGACTGGAAGGGGAAGAAGAGATCTATCAGTATGCAAATTGACTTCATGCTAAACCAAGCGTCTTCTAGTATGCAAAATTAAAGTGTGTGTACGAGGCTTGTAGTCCAATTCAGGTTCAAAGGGTTACTTTGAAGTAACGTGTGTTGTAGCAGCAGAAATTGACATGGGTGAATATTGAGCAAACATCTGCTGGTACTGAGTTGCAGCAAAGGCAGAATACGCTGGTCTGTTTTATTAAGAAGCAAATTAAGAGGAACTTTTGACAAGATAACCAGATGCTGCTTGAAAATAGAGCAATATATCTACAGAGTAAGGTAACTTGGAGGTGTTGGGAGGAGGAGCAGGCTTGGGATGAGCAGCAGAGCACTTCAGCTCGCGTGACAAAAGTAGCTCTGTGTTTACAAAGCGCTGCATAAACTGGCTGTGGTCATTCAGGCACATGGGAAATTCTGTACATAGGGGCTTCCTGAGCGGGGAATTGGAGATGGGATCGGGGTAGGATGGAACAAATTGCACATCAAAGGAAGCTGCAGCAGAAGTAAGCGCAGGAGCTTCTGCACTGCTCTGCCCACCTCTGCAATCACAAAGAACAAACAGAAATCAAAATGCCCTTTGGAGCTTTTCTGGACTTGCTGATGCTAAAAGACAGAGATGGTGTAGCCTTCCAGAGTCTGAGTGTTTCTATTCTGAGGGTGGCAGGGGAGCGTTTCCTCTCAGCTTAACACTGAGGAAAGCTGGGAAATGTTACTGTGCTGGCAACTCAGTGGCCACAGGAAATATAGCCCACAGCCAGACACCATAACTCTGTTTAACTCAGGGAAGTTATTTTTGGACCTGTCATGGTATCTGTCTCTTCTTGTTCTTCACCATACCTAATGACAGGAGAATGGCTACAGGGTGGCCTGTTTGCTTGGTTTTCAGTGTGTCAGTGCAGTGCTCTCTGTGCTCTGGAAGCCTCTCTGTGCCTATAAGAGGATGTTACCTGTGGTTTATTTTGCAGCTGTAGGTGAGGGTTGCAAAATGTGGGTGACATCAGTTTAATATTGCTCCTTCAGCTGGCCAAGAATGTGCTTCAGAATTCACTTCGTGTAGAGAAAGGAGGACAGATGCATCCAGCTGTGATTTTTAGAAGCTGCCTCTTACAGCCTACAGGATGCTGTGGGGAAGGAACTTTCTGCTACCTCAGTTCTAGGACAGAGTAGAGTTGTTATCCCATTTAATTCCAGTTTTTTTATAGCCAGGAATGCCTGTCTTCTCTGGCAATAATGATTTGTTTTTATGACACCTGCTTTGGGAGGCAGCCAGATTACTTTTCTATTGCCAACTGTAATCTCTGCCTTAGTGTGCATCACATTCAGGTATGAGGTTTGGTTTTTAGTGTCTTTCTTTTCCTTCCTTCCTTCCTTCCTTCCTTCTTTTCTTTCTTTCTTTCTCTTTCTTTCTTTCTTTCTTTCTTTCTTTCTTTCTTTCTTTCTTTCTTTCTTTCTTTTTCTTTCTTTCCTTCTCTCTCTCTCTCTCCCTCTTTCTCTCTTTCTAAAAAAGCCTAACAAACAGCAATGTATCCTGAGATAATATTAAATTTCCAAGCAACAAAATCATTAGCGGCTAGTGAAGTGTACCTTCTTCTAGTTATTTCTGGTGTGGATCTGCATTCACTAAAAATGCCACAGCTCTCCTAAGAATGACAAGCCCCTTCCCTGCTATTTCTTTATTTTTAGAAATGGCTGTCTGCCCGCTGGATGCAGGATCTGAGGATCTGGACTTGTGCCTCCAATAATTGCACCAAGCAGGCACTTGGTGTGTGGATTTAGCAGTGGCAACACAGGTTAAATACAACTGCTGTTGGATGGTTTAATCATTTTTCATATTACCTGGCCGTGCATTTTAAATGGCACTGACAATGCAGAATATTCTCTTCCACATTTGATGGATAGAATTGCTCAAATGATGCTTCGTGATCCAAGTAAAACTGACAAGAGCATAACAAAGTACAAATAGAAAATAAACCTTCGCTGACCACAAGTTGGGTGTGAGTTGTACACAATCTGAGGGAGTCTTCTCTCTTGCTGCAAATGTTTTGCACATTCCAAATTCTTTCTTTTGCCTAACGAAAAAAGCATCATCAAACATGCTTTACATCTGAGATCAGTGCACATTTAACCAAGAGTTAATTAAGTTAACAGGGTTTAGAAATGAACATAATGCACAGTTAGGAATTTTCATTCTGGCATGATTTGCATTTGGCTGAAACACCGTGTAATTGGCAAAGCCCCACGAAGGTGCGTTGTTCTTTTCATGCTCTAAATGAATGTTAACTATGCTCGGGGCTTCGGATGACTTAATTGGTTAATTTTTTCTGGACATCTCTAGAATATGGGTGTGTCCAAAGCTAAAAGGAATCCAGGTGTGGAGGCAGTCAAAGGAAGAAGAAAAGAGGTTACTGGGTTAAAAGCAGTTTGGGGAAAGAAGGGAGGGAAGAGATGCTGCATCTGTGAGCATTGAGTTGCAGAGGAAACCATAGGAAACTTAAACCCACGTAGACCAAGCATCCAAACTGCCTCATTTTGCCAGGGGCCAAAGGATGCACTCTGATTTACTCATTAAGTGGAGGATTTTACTCACCTGTGAATCCTTAAATAGACAAACAGTGCTGGACAAAAAAAAAAAAAGTTTGAAATTTCAGACAATTCTCTTTTCAGTGCTTGCCATGTTCCACCATCTTTTACCAAACAAACTAACAATGAAATAATGAAATGGTGATGCCCTGCCAATAACTCTTCTGTTAGAAATAACAGGAACATGGCATGGGACAGCCACTGTGCTTCTGGGAGTCCTGAGGAAGGCTTGGAATGGCCACACTGCCTAAGGGAGCAGAGGATATTTGCAGCCTGGCCTCTGAGCTGGGACCAGCACTGAGCAGTGGCGGGATATGAGGGAGTTAATGTCCCTCTCTGCCTGTGATGTACATCAGGAATGTCCAGCTCAATAGAGCAGCTGGTCAAAGAAAATCCAGGTTGTCACCTGGATTTTCCACTTCCTACCGATGTTTGCTTCCTCAATTTCCTCCTCCAGCAATGCCCTTCCAGCAAGGTGGTAGGTACCCACCGACCTTCACAGGATCTGTCTTCTCTCACCCAATTCAGAGCTGTACCAGTTTACTTAAGAAAAGGAGAGATCCAGCTTTCTTCTGAGACTTTCTGCTCCAGAGCTGGTTTTGTTTATGTGTGCACGCTTCGGGCAGCTCATCTTGCAGCCAGCCAGGGGTGTCCTTCTCCTGGCCTCTTCTCCCAGGGAACAAGGGACAGGACAAGGGAAAATGGCCTCAAGCTGCTCCAGGGGCGGCTCAGGTTGGACATCAGGAGGAATTTCTTCATGGAAAGGGTTCTCAAGCACTGGAATGGGCTGCCCAAGGAGGTGGTGGAGTCCCCATCCCTGGAGGTGTCCAAGGAAGGCCTGAACGTGGCACTCAGTGCTCTGGGTTGGGTGACAAGGCAGGCATCGGGCACAGATTGGAGTCGATGATTTTGGAGGTCTTTTCCAACTTCAGGGATTCTGGGATTCTGTGAGCCAAACAGCAGCTGTGCCCTTTCCAGATGGGCTGCAGGCATCCTGCAAGGGTGTCACTGTCTGTGAAGGAGACTCTCCATCCCTGGAGAGGAAAACCCAGCGTGGGGGATGTCCCATGCTGCTATCAGGCTGAATGAGCTGTTCTGTAAATCTCAGTGTTGGCACAGGCAGGAGTGAGTGCATCATGCCACTGGGCCATGTATGTGGTTATATTTAGTTTTTTGGGTGTCTGAGAGCAATTTAAAGGATTTTCCCTAGAATACAGGCTTGTAAAGTTGGACAAAAAAAACCCCCAACATAAAACCAACCCATAGAACAAATCTAGTTTCAGGTGCAGAAACACTGTTTTTGTGCTGTGTAATTTGTTGTTTATCACTTCACATTTCTCATCGGCCTTTTTATTTCTGGTTTCTTTGTGTTTACGGGCTCCCAGACTTATTAACTCTGCAGTGCCATCTTGCTTAGCTGGTGCTGACAGGCTGTCACAGCACTGCAGATCTCCCCACTGCAGAACCCCGCTGGTGACAAACACTGACTCATCGCCCGGCGCCGGTCCAGAACCACCACTGGCAAAAATCACAAATCCGACCTCTGAGGAGTACCCAAAACTCCTTCAGCTCTCTCCCTCGCCTGTGTCTGTCTCTTCCACTCACCCCTGCTCCCACAGCCACTGCTCCCAACGTGACTGAGCCGCGTTCCCTGGGCTGCAGCGGGTGCCGCGCTCCGGCGCCACTGGAAGATGCCGAGGGCTTGTTGGGGCCCATGCACCAGAGCAGCCATTCATGGATGTTAATTTTTTCTGCCTTTTTCTTTTTCCTCAGTTGTATTTAATCTCTCTCCCCACGAAGCTGTGTTCTCTAGGAATACCGTTGTTCCCAGTGCCAGCTGGGCACTTGGAGAACGCTGGAGGAGCGCGGTGAATTTTGCACATCCCTACGGCGGGTTACAGACAGGGACATAGCTGCTGCTGGCACAGCTTGGAGCAGCCGGGAAAATCTGAAAGCTTCGCTGCATCCAGGGCCTTAAAAAAATAAATAAATCAGTTGTGTGGTTATTTCTTTGCTGAAAGTTATGGATGGTGGTCATGGTGCAGTGGAAAACACTACATCAAGTTGATGGGAGGAACCTAGAGGAGGTGAACGGTGTCACTTGCCGGGGGAACTAATTTTATTTTCCAGAGAGGGAGGAAAAAGGAAGGTCATGCAGCACAAAGCTGGGCAGAGGCTGAAATTGCGTTTTGCCACTTAATTAACAAGCAGCCAAATCTATAGCCTGTAGCTGTCCTGCAGCCCCATAATTGGGAGCTGAACCCGCTTGTTCCAACCCTCAGAGCTCCCCACACACGATGCGAGGTATCAGAGTGTGTGACAGATCACCACTGTAGGACACCTGTGCTGTCACATGTGCCGCCCTCAGCTGATCAATTTAATTCCCTAATTAATTATTGGTGTGTTCTGAGGCCTCCATTGCTTTTATTTTTAAAATTTAATTTTAATTAATGATTGGAGGAATGCAATGGTTTATTTGAAAAAAAAAATAGAGAGGGATAAAAAAGCTTTCCCTAATTAAGCCTGTTATTTTGGGGTTTTTTTTGGGAAGTNGAGCTTTCCTTAATTAAGCCTGTTATTTTGGGGGTTTTTTGGGAAGTATTTAAATGAATATTTCAGAGGAATTCATTAAGAAAAAAAAAGGAAACCCACAAAACATCAGTCTCATAAAAATGACGAAAATGGAAGAAATGCTGATGAAAAACACCAAGAAAGAGAGGGCAGATGAATCTGGGGGAAGAACATTTCGACAAATGGATTCCTGCTCTCCTCAGAAGGTCTGCTTCCTAACCTGCATCTGCAGGCAGCACTGACTGGAGAAATGAGATGACAGCTTCTCCCTCCCCCCTCTGACTCTGCCCCTGAGGACTCAAAGATATTTAATTTGATATGCTTTTGAGTCCTCCCCCCACCATCTCCAATCTCCAGGGATATTTTATCACTCAACACTGTTAAAATTTAGATGTTGTTATCCACTACCTCAGCTGAGTTTGTGCTTCATTTTTTTTTCTCCATCAAAAAGTAAAGCAAGTGGAGGATCCAAAATATGCACAAACCTAAGTTTTTAAGGGCAAGCTATCAGCAAAGATATGTTTCAGGAAGCAGAGGCTTCTGCAGGCTCCAGGTTCTGTTTTCCCATGGATCAGTGGGTTAACTAAAGCCTATGAGAAGGCTCTTGGTGGTGTGATGGTTGTGACAGGTATTAGATTGGAGGGAAAAATAGACAAAAAGAACTATCATTCAAAATGACACGAGGTTGGTGCTTACAAAAGGGAAGAAAAATCCTGAGCTTAGGCAGAAAATATTACTCCTGGTTTACCACTGCTTCAGGTTTGCTATTGTGGGTGGGCAGTAGTAAATCAGATGCTCAGTCTTTTCTTCTCAAGTTTGTTTATTCATATACTTTAAAAAAAAAAAAAAAATCAATTGCCCCCTCCTGAAGGAGAAAAAAAGAAGAGCTGAAATGAAACCTAACAGCCTCTTTGAGTGATCACAGACACCTCCTGATGTTTATAGTTTTTCAGGAATATGGGAAAGACCATGAGATTCAGTGTATGGATACCCTAATGTTCTTTGATGAGCCAATATTTGGGTGGGCATTTCAATACAGGAGGAGCTGATGGCAGACAGGTGAATGATATATTGTAAAAATAAGCTTAGTGAAGGTGCCAGAAGCAGCTCTGGTTGTGAAAAGCTGGCAGAAATTGCCCTTGCAGCAATTAAGACCTGCTTGGGTGAGAGTGGAATATCAACCCCATTAACCATTGTTTTTAATCCTGTTGCATGCTGATAGGAAAGGAGACACAGCAGCTCCCTGGACCCAAGACCTGCATAAAGGCGTCTTTATTGTGTGGTTTTCAGCTGTGGAATATTGCCAGCAGGTTTTTTTAACCTGAAATGAAAGGGAGGGTGGAGGGGAACTGTATAGGAGAGGGAGTAGCAACATTTTGTCCCGTGAGGTACCCACGTGTTCAGTTCCACTCTTGGTGTTGTGATTTCATAATTTCGAGTGTCAACACTCTAAGGATTTTTGTTTGTTGATGATGCATTGCTGATTCCTATAAAACTGTGAGAGAAATCTGGAGAGAGGGAGCTTAGGGCTGTCCCTAATGGAGAAGCCCTGGATCAGCATTTTACTGGTGCTCTTTTGCATTATCCATGATGCTCTGGCAAAGCTCACATTTCACTACCATCCTTCCTGTTTAGATTTAGCACCTCCAAGAAGCCCACAAATAGTCATATGGCTCAATTCCTCTTCATGAAATACAAATTGAGGTTCAGGTTATCATTTCACAATTTCATCATTACAGTTTTTTGTATTATCTGCAACAATGAGGCCTCGTTTCCCAGTTCTGCTGCAGTCTCAGAAATGCCACTGCCTGAGTTTATATTCATGTTTCATTTCCAGGGCTGCACTCACAGACTAGAAAATAATTAAATAATGAAGCTTCAGCTTTAGAGGTAGTACTGCTGTAGGGGAAAGATTAGCAGCAAATTCTGCAAGCGTGGGGTCAGAACAGACAAGGTTTTTGAGCCTATACCTAATTTTGGGGAAGCATAGAGGTGTAGGAAGATATTTATGATCCAGGGACTAGAAAGAACTCCTTAATTTGTCTTCCAGACTTCTGTTAGGGGCTGAATCTAGGTGGGTGCACAAGCTTCTTTCTTATTTAGAGCTCAAATGTTTAGTGCTTAGTTGAATCCAAAGGTTCTTTTGGAAGCACACAGAGTGCAAGCTGCAAGCAGCCACAGTGCTGAGGGGAATGCAGAGAGAGGAAAATCTGTATTTGAATTCCTCTGGCTGAGGCACTGCTCCATGTGAGCTGGTTTAGGTTTTTTCCCTTTTCCCCGGAACATTGCAATAAGGAGCCTCTCTCCTTTTTGATAAGATTGACTTGCAAATGGATTAGTTTGAAGAACTCAGAATAAATGAGATCTGCAAAGGTTCCTCTTTCTTCTTAGGGTTAATCTCCCCCCCTTCCACTTTCATTTTCATGCTGCAATATCAACAAAGGCTTGACTACACTAAAATCAAAGCAGCTGGGGAGGGGGAAATAGAGGAAAACAAACAAAAGGTCAGTCGTTGTATTTATTCCTCCACATATTTGCTTATTTTTTCTCCCCTTATGCTTCCTTTATATGATTTTTAGCAGTTTCCATCAGGTGGTACATTATCTGATGCAGTGCCATTACGTTGTAGAGATTGCAGCACTTCTGCAGTTTCCTGGATGTCATTCTGCCAGATATGTGAGCCTACAGCAGTTTGCATTTGTTACCCTTTCTGGTATGCTCAAAATATCTCCCAGCATTCATGTACAGATATGAAAGATTGCTTCCCATAGAGATGAATTGAACCAGCTTGTCATACCTATAAAAATCAATGTATTTTTGGAAAGGGTAGACATACGAGGAATAAACCAGGATCCAGATTTTCTCAGTATTTTATAGTGCTGTCAAAACTCTGAATTATTGCGACAGAAGTCATGGATCTTAAAATGAGCGTTTTCAGTATAGTCTCCATTTTGGTGGAAGGAATCTCCAATTAGGAAAGCTGGGATTTGTGATTCCACTGGTAATGTCTACATTTCACAGACAACTTGTGCTATGTGTCTTGTTCCATGACATCTGCCTGTGATTAATCACTGCTTTTCTCATGACTCAGAAAGAAATACAAATGTCTGGGAAATAAAACATGTTTTTCTCTACCCTTCTCCTTTCTCTGTAGGTCTTTGCAGAACACCTACGTCTGCATTTTTTTCTTTTTTTCCAGAGCTGTGTTTTCTATTCCTTATGCTGTTTTACAGTGGTAGTGAATGCACAAATGCTGCACAGCATCTGGGGAAAAATCCTCACCTGCAGCATGCTCAGCTCCTGCTCCCTGCCTGGCATAAAACTAGAGGCAAGCTGAGGCAGAGGGAATAAAGAAAATCATGTATTTCACTGGAGAAGGCAGTTTGCTGCAGCAGATCTATCTCGTTAGTGCTGTGATGACATTAGATGCCAGGATATTCCATTTTAACTAGATCATAAATTTGACTTTGCCTAAAGGATCCATCATCAGTGATGTCTGTGTTCCAGAAGCTTCTTTATGGTTTGCAATCTCAACTTTGGCCTCCTGTCTTGGGGTGACTTTATGACGTGTATCCTCCCAAGACAGGTTTTATCCAGGAATGGGAACTTGGTGCTCTTGTACATTAGGATTGGAGTGCAAAACTGGATTCTTGTTGCCTCCCTCCTGTTGACGAATGTTCTTTCTTTTAATCCAGCTAGCTGACGAGGAAATGAATTAAACATTAGCTGAATTGGTGAATTAAGTGTTGAAATCCTTTCCTTGTGAAAAGAAAAAGCATTTCACCTGGCAGGTGTTTAACAGCCATTTGGTAGGTCAAGACTGAAGGAAAATGGGATAATTTTGTTTTATTAAAAATGGAAGAAACCAGCAAAACTTTTCTTGATCATCTTTTCTGTAGCAATTGCTTTCCTAATAAAAATCTCAATCTCCAACTGCAGCAATCACAGGTGTCATTTTACACTCTTCAGGGGAAAAAGCAGACAGACAGGGACACAAGAATAAGTAGTCAAAGTAATTAATCAATTTAAAGAGAAGTGATATGGCAAACTGCTGCATACTGGTAGCTTAACCTAACTACTGCCACAGAGCTATTGATAAAATTCTGGAGTATTTGTCAGAATTTTATTTTATCAAGTGAATCCCATGGCAACACTACTGTTTTAACTGCACACCTGCTTGTATAGCTCCCTCCCAGGGTGGAAGTGAGGTTTATGGTGGGGATTTGCCTCTTGAGTGGCATCTCATTGCTTCTAAAAATAAAAAATTTGAGTAATTTCAGCTGATTGATTCTATAAGGTGCCCACTTCTCAAGTTAGATAAGTATGGATGTGGACTGAGGTAGATGAAATATTCTAAAGCATATATGGCTTTACTCTCCCCGAGCCAAACTGGTTTTCACTGAAAATTTCCTGTAAATGTGGGACATATTTTTACTGCTGTAAAAATTCTGCTATTAATTTATTATTTTTTTCATATCTTTATTGAGAAGCGTGCTGAAAGGCAAAATCGAAATGGTGAGGTTAGTAAAAGTAAGCTGAAGTTGCCGAGGTCTCAGTTAATACAAAATCCTTTACTTTTCCTATGAGCACAGCTGGATAATTTTAGGATCACAGATACAGCATTTAAAAAAAAAAAAATACAACTGCAGTGACCACTTTCACAGTAATGAGTTCAGAGCTCCTTTTTTTATCCGTGGGGTGCTTTACTGGGGAGTTCCTCGCCGTACTTTCCTGCTCACAGTTCAGTGGGGCTCTTTCTGGTTTGTTTTGTTCTCTCCTCACTTTGGCAGGTTTGACTTCTCCAGCTTGTGCCAGCCCTTCTGATCCAGGAAATCCCAAGGGATGGAAGTTGCACTTTGGAACAGGGGATAATTTTCACTCCATAATAATCCTGGATAATAAAAAGGGAACTCTTTGAAGCAGAGCCCACCAGAGTACGAGGCTGTTTGAGTCAAAGCTGTGGCACCTCCTTCCAGACAATCTCCCTCTGCCAGGGCCTAGGACAGGATTTGTCCCTGCAAGGAAGTGAAACCAGTGCCTTACTTCGCCATGGGCATGTGTGAAAAGTAGCCTCCAATTAAGATATCAGACAACATTTCAGAGCAAACACTGATGTCTATACATAAGGGAGAGAGCTCTTGGCAGCTGAATAACAATACCTCCTCAGTCCACTGCCTTTTGAAAGGGAAGCACAACTTCCCTTCTTATCCTTATCTGAACTGTGCTTATGAGACAAGAAACATCCTTTCTGCTTTTATTTTCTCATGTACTCAGCATAATCTGATAAAAGTGAGAGAATCAAAATCCATCACCTGATGTGGAGAAGTATCATTTACTGCCTTATTGAGCTCTCAGTTTGCAGCTGCCTAGACAGGCTTTTCCTTAGGAGGGCTTAACCTGAGGCTGGTTGGTCTTTTCCCTCCAGATGAGAGATGTCCCATGGTGTTTGGAGCAGAGATAGTTCTCTTCCAGGCATTTCTTCCTTTATGCACAGAATCATGGAATGGTTTGGGTTGGAAGGGACCTTAAAGATCACCCAGTCCCTGCCATGGGCAGGGACACCTTCCCCTATCCCAGGTTGCTCAGAGCATCATCCAACCTGGCCTTGAATGATTCCAGGGATGGGGCATCCACAGCTTCTCTGGGCAACCTGTGCCGGGGCCTCACCCCCCTCACGGTAAAGAATTTCCTCCATATACCTACCCTAAATTTCCCACAGCATGGGGGCTGTTTAATAAAAGAAAAAAAAAAAGTGTATTTCCTTTCAAGTATTTTCCTTGGGATTGGATTCTTTTTAAAACACATTTGGCTCTGGGCCCATTCATCCTGTCTCCCAGACTGTTTGATGGGCTAAGAACCATGAGGACCAGGCTGGTATTGTGTCTGTGTCCCTTAACATGTGGCCTGACATTCCAGGTTCATCCTTTTGCATGTGAAGGATTGATGCTGGATCATCCACCCGATTCCACAGGGAACAGCTTTGTTGGGCACGTGACTGTTTGTGAGTCATATGTAATTATGCTCTGTACAGAGTTATTTCCCTCAGTGTTTTCCCTTCTCTTGGTAGATTTGTTGTAATTATCCAGACTGAACTGAATCCTGTGCTCTTCAGCCCACATTGAGTGCTACACATCCCCTGGGCAGGATGCACACTCTGGATGTCACCTGTGGGTGGGTGTCTGCACTCCCTGTGATCCATTCCTGCTGATGGGCTGGGCAATCCCACAGTTAGCTGGGAAAGGATCTCGAGAGCTCAGCTGTGCCATCCCCTGCCTGAGGGCAGGACCACCTGACATCTGGGCCATTCCTGAGGGATGCTGAGCTTTCCCTGTGCTTCTTGGTCCTGATTGAACTGTTCTCCTGAACTGAAACTAAATCCACCTGCTCTGCTGGATGGAGAAAATCCTCTCTCTCTTTCACTTTCCACTTTGAAGACTGCTGGTTTAGTTTCCAAAATATTTTCTTGTTTAGACTAAACAACATCCACTCTTTCAGCCTTTATTTCCATGCCCTGTTTTCCAGACCTTCTGATGTTATCACATCCAGCTTTTAATACTTTAGTTACTTGTTGATCCAGGTCAATACTCTCAGCATTTAACTACTAAATTCTCATGATATATGGCCAAATTTAGATATGTCTTCAGGACATATCTAAAAACAAAAAGACCCATGTGCTTTTTGATGTCTGTAGTTGTCTCTGGTGGGGTTTTCAAACCCTGGCATGAAAGATGCTGCATGCTGTTGCTTGTGCTTGTTGTGTATCTTAGCACAGAACTGCTGCTGATATAAAACCATTTTCTTCCCAGGGTGGTGGTAACCAAGCAAAACTTCTCATAGTCAGTGGCATTTTGGTCTCTTGGAGCATGCTGTGGACCATGTCTTCAGTACAGAATGATGACCTTTTTGTAAAATAATTTGGCACTCTGAAAAGTATGTAAAAATATCACCTGCCTTTGTTCTGTCCTTCCCACTGTTCCAGCACTTAATACAAAGAATTTTTCATTCTTCTTCTTTGAAATCTCAGACATTTTGATATGAGAAGTTTCAAGATAAGGGGCAGGGCATATTTCGTACTCAAGTGTCACTACCGATCAAAATGAGGATGCTCATTACATCAGATAGCCCTGGTTGGGCACACCCTCTGCCTTCACCAGCCTTTCCTGGTGATGGGCCTGGATCCATGTTTGGGTCTAAGAGGTTAATTTATAACAGTGAACAGCTGCATCTGCTGGTTAAGCAGAGGAAGCTGAAAAAGGAAACAATGAAAAAGGAAACAATGAAAAAGCACTTACTGAAGCCTGCTGGGTGATTAGGTGGGCCATAGACATGAATTAGATTTTAAACTCTTATTTTTAGAGCCCTGGACGTTTGAGTCATGGAGATAAAACACTGTATCTTCAGCAAGACAGATGCTTGCTGTCGAGAGAGGGATCATGGCAGTTCAGCAGGGAGTGCTTTGCCAGCCTCTTAGGAGCAGTCAGCATTCACTTGGATGACCAGCAATCTACCTGATAACCACAAATACAGGGCTCAGAAAATAAAAGATTTTCAGTGGGGCTGAGTTTTTAGCTGACAAACACTTCGATACAATGGGATTTTGTATAGTTTCCAGAATATCTTCACTGAAAAGAATAAAAATGCTTTAGTGTGGCTGCTGCACTCACTGAAGAATTCCCTTCACCATATATTTTTAGGCTAATATTTCATTTGATCATCTGCAAAACTCAATGCAGCCCTGGAAAACAAACGGCAGATGACATTTTGGTTGTTCTCAGATACAATGCCTTGCATCTCAAAAAGATGGTAATATTGGAACAAGAAGTGTTTGTTTTTGCTGTGGTTCTGCTGTTGATAAATGTTCTGTCTTTTCATCTTGCTTCAGGAAGAAAGCATGAATTAAACATTAATTGAACTGTATTGACTGCCAACATGTAGAAATCTTATTGTAGACGTTGGAGAGTGCAGAAGGCTGCGGGGCAGATTGCTGTTTCTTCATTGATTATTTCAGTGGTAAAAAAGACTTGTTGACAGAGTGCTGTTCTTATGTGAATGATATTTACTTCCCGCAGTATTCCCGCAGAGGTGAGAAACTCAGCAAAGACAGCGAGCAAGAGACGTTCTGTGTGACACCGTGGGGCAGGGAACAGCGATCTCACCTTCCATTTTTATTTGCCTCTAATAACATTAATGGGTTTGGCATTCCTAAGAGAAAGATATTGCACAAAATTACGTCCTACGGGTGACTGTGAATTTTCTTTGCAGTTTGCCTTTATTTTTTGGTTCTTTTTTTTTTTTTTTTTGTTGCTGCTGCAAATCTCTTTGCCTTTCCTTTCTCGTGGCTCTTCCCCTTGTACAGTAATAGGCTTTCCAGTACCCATAGTAACGCAGATTGAAGGTGACGGGCAGAGAATCCCAAAGCTGAGATTCCTGGCCTAGATGACGGCACTGGAATTTAAACGAAACACAGAATAGGCTCTGCAGGAAGAGACCCCTTAAGCACTGGCTCAGGGGGGTGAATGGAGGGTTTTAAGCCATGCTGTGACTTGGAGATTTCCATAATGTACCTGTGGAAAGGAATCAGGCTAAAGGGATGCTTTTGCTTTTGGGGCTGGACAGCCGGGTTTTGCAAAAAAAAAAAGCCTAAAAATAAATACAGCTCTGGCAAACTGCTGGTGCTCAGAGAAGGTGGTCATATACTGCATCTGAAAAACAATGAATCTCCCAGAAAAATTGCACAAAAAGGCTTTTCTGGATGAAATTTTTGCTTCTTTTCCCATGAGGGTTGTTGCCATTAACCCTGTAGGACGCAAGAGCATTTTAATGTAGTAAATCCCACACAGTTTTCATTGTTTCCCTCTGCAATACAAGCCACTAAACAACCCTTTTCTCCGTTACATTTTTTTTTTCTTAACATAAATATGTAAGAACGAATACTAGAAATTCTGCAGGAGCTCTGATTTTAGTGATACTGAACATTTAACACCTGTGCTGACAAACCCTTTGGAGCCACATTAGGTACAGCTCCTGTTTTAATCTTCCATTCCAGTTGTGTTCATCATCACCTTGCTTAAGTTTTAACAGTTGCTAACAAGTGTATAATGCACCTCGTACATGCTTTTCATATTACTGAGGCTGGATTTTCTTGCTTCTCTCCTCTCTCCCACGCATCTTCTGATTGCATTCTCTTCTTGCTGAGTTGCACTGGCTGCAAACACTTGCTGTTATTCTCAGGGCAAGGGTGATGCATGAATCAGCGGACTTAAATCTCCCTGGATCTCACGAAATCAACCTTAAGTATAAGCAAACACCAGGAGGTATAAGAAAGAAAGATTAATTTATCCTTTTGTTCAGAGAAGTCCATCCTCCAGGATTTCCAGTCAGGTTGATCGTTGGTGAATTACTGATGGGGAAATTCAATAGTTTGCTTCAGGAATATAAGGATTGAGGTTTTGATAAGCGAGAGCTATGAAAAAGGGCAGTTTTGACACGTTTTTGCAGGATCTCTTATGCCTCTTGCTGGATGCTTCAGGCATCAGGTGCTCAGAACAAGAATTAGAATGGATTCTTGCTTTTGCATCATTTTGGGCAAATAGAATGGATGCCCTTGTGTAAAATGCCTGAGCCAGCTAATTTTGTTTGCATAATATACAAGATATTTGGAGTCTGAATGGCCTCCTGCCTTGTATCTTTCTCTACTCCAGGAGAAAGGACACAGATTACAGTGAATCCAAAGGTACCTGGTGAAGACAACAGATTAACACAACAATACACGTCCAACTCTGCCTAATTCATTGCAGTCTCCTTCCTCAGAGCGTAAATCCTTTATTAATGTTAGGTGATTTGGCTTGGATTAAAATTTAATCACAGAATCTCTGAGGCTGGAAAAGACCTCCAAGGTCAGAGAGTCCCAGCTGTGCCCAATGCCCACCTTGTCCCCAGCCCAGAGCACTGAGTGCCACGTCCAGGCCTCCCTTGGACACCTCCAGGGATGGGCACTCCAAACCTCCCTGAATATCTGAAGGTTTCTCAGTCCAGAAAAGGTCTAAGCACTCTGAGCAGTGAGGCACTGCCACATCTTCTCTCTGCCAGCATTCACCATATGTAACTTTTGTTTAAAAGAGGCGAGTTCAGTGGGAGCTGAAGAAAACCGTGGCACCCTTTGCTTCCAACGAGGCACCTTATTTCAGCCTTTGTACTCACATCCTTGCTGCTACTCAAATCAGTATTTGTCTGATAGCTCTGAGCACTTTGCTTACTCTGGCTTGTAAAATGCCTGAGTTCATTCAATCAAACATTAATTCAGTCCTCAAAAGATCCTTGTGCTCCAGATTGATTGTATAGTTTGCATTAAACCAGCACACTGGTGTAATCCCAACTGCTGCAAGCAGCTGCTTTTAATTGTCTCCAATGGTGACCTGTCAAAAATTGATCCTCATCTTATTCTGAAACCACAGTCACTACTTTCTAATGCAATTACCCAGGTGAGCCCCAGAAAGGAAGATAAATGCCTGATTATAAATTCTAGCATGCAGAATCGAGTAATTATCAGTATGAAGCGTAAAAACTTGAACTGTGCTGTTCTTCCTTTTGTTTTTGCCTGTGTTTATGGGGGAATGGTGAACTGTACTTAAAGAGCCACAGCAAGGACCATGTTTCTGTTTGAATGAGCAATAACACCCTGAATATCTTTGATATATCAGTGTATGCTGTTACTTAAATGAAAGTGTGAGGCTTTTTCAAAGTTGATTTTGCAGTATAGTGATTACATAGAGATATTTTTTTTGTCTGTTAACTTCAATTACTCCGCAGGAGTAAGGACGATTCAAATGCAAAGTCACTGCTCAGGTTGCACTTTATGCAGGACAGGACTCTTAATTTTTCCAAAGTCAACAAAAGTGGTGCATGGTGCAAAAGTGACCGGGAAAGGTTATAATTTTTTTGCAAAAGAGACTGGGAAAGGTTATAAATTTTTTGCCAGCAATAACTTTTACCTGAAGGAGTGGTTTGGGCTGTGGTATTGGGCATATTTCCTTCAATTGCTTTGAAATCTGTGGGATGTGCTGTATTAATTAGAGAAATAAAATATTAGCTTTTGGGAGGGAAATTTTACTCCCATTAGTCAAGATATTTTCCTGTGGTTATTGTAAGAAAAGGTGGTAAAGAAATTATACGTATGTCACAGGCCAGAAAGGTTCCTCTGCAACTGCAGTTCCATGCCAGGCCATTCTAAATACAAAGACATGAATAATCTAAAGGCAAATGATATTTGCTGCCATTTACCGAGCATTGTTATCAATAATGTCCCTTATGTTTGCAAATCATAGAATGGTTTGGGTTGGGAGGGACCTTAAACATCATCCAGTGCCCCCCGTGCCAAGGGCAGGGACACCTTCCACTGTCCCAGGCTGCTCCAAGCCCCATCCAACCTGGCCTTGGACACTTCCAGGGGTAGGAATTGTCCTCTAAATATGTATTTTTCTCCTAAGAACTTTCAGCTGGATTCTCCAGTCCCAGAAGCCCAGAAACTGCAAAAGTTTCTGTTCGGGATTCACTGCATCAGTGAGCACTGAAGTTTGCTGGGGTTTTCCTTGTGCAAGGATGAATTCACCTCTGCATAGGAACAGCATATTTGCATTTATTTACTGATCAATTTGATAAGGCTCAAATACCAGTTTGTCACTATAATGCAATGTATCGTTAAATATGAAAAATGGGAGGGATACATTCCTTTGAAACTCTTTCTGGGAAGAAGTTAAATTAGTGCTTGTGCATTATGCTTTTTGTACAATCTGCTTTCTGTATGTATCTAATTATCACAAAAGTGGGGGGTTTTTGTGTTAGAAAAGTATAAACAGACACCTAATTGCAAACCCAGTGCGGATGGATTTTACAGCCCAGTGGAAAATATTTAACTGCAGTGTTGCTGAAATTTTCCTAGTGTCACTAATCTTTTAACCTATTTAGCAGTTAGAATGTTCCAGAGAGCCACGCTGCAAGGAAAATGTCCTTGTGTGAAGCAAATCTGCTTGTGATCAGTGCTTTTTGTCTGCTTTTCCCTATTTTATTACTGGTAGCCTTGAAAAAATATAACTAATTTCCCATTTCTTATATCCTGATTTAGATATTCCCTTATATTTGCATTTTCCTGCATATTAATTGCAGTAACTCTGTTTCCTTCCGATGTTTCTGCAGTTTGTTGTCTCACCTTTTATTTATTTGAAAACAAAACGTGTGATTTAAACCTGCAGCATCCTTAATTGGCTAAACACATTCCATTGTTTTGTCCTGAAACATTATTCTTTGCTCCTTAGATCAGATTCATCGCAGGCATGTGACTTTTGCAAGTGACAGTTGAAGATTCCTGACATTTTTATTTTCTTCCTCCACGAGCAAATGCTATTAAACCTGGGTGTGGTGGTTTTGTTGGTGGTTTTTTTCTCTCTCTCTTTTTTTTCTCTTTTTTCCTTATTTTATCCTTTTTTCTTTATTTTCTCCTTTTTTTTTTTTTTTTTTTTT
>VZRV01007673.1:375823-474362 GCA_013398115.1 Falcunculus frontatus
TTTTTTTTTTTTTTTTTTTTTTTAATTTTCCCAGGCAGTTTCAATTTGCAAAGGCTGAGCAGGTCAATCCATTGTCCTTGCTGACGGCCCCAGATGCTGCTGGGCTGCTGCACAATAGGCAGCCTTTGGGGGGTCAGAGCCTGCATGTGGCTGATAACAGAGCTGTTCCAGGCTGGAAAACACCATGATTAGCCAGCTTCACTCTGCCTCAGCGTGGGGCTGGAGCCCAGTGGCAAATCCTAAAGATGCCACATTCTGGGATCTCTTCTGCCTCATCTTTTTCTTTAAGGGTGGAGGCTGCGAACTGAGAAATCAAAACACTGTTGCTTGGGTTTTAATATTTTTTAAATTTATTTTAATTGAAAATGATGATAAATAAGATTGAAACCGGTAATAAATAACAGAAAATGTGTGGGAGGGGTATATTTCAGATTTGCTGCCGCATCTGCAGGTGCAGCATGGGCACAGTTCTGCTGTCTCTGAGTAGGAGCTTCCTGATTTCCATCCACGTCCCTCTCCCTGGCCCTGGCATGGACCAAGCCCTTGGCAGGGCCTGACTGGGCAGTGGCAAAGGTGGGAAAAGCCCTGGGGATTGGGACAATGAGCTGGACACGAGGGCACAGCATGTTCTGGCACTGCAGGTCCTACAACAGGTCCCTCTTGGGCAGGAGGATGAGCAACAACAACAAATGAGTCTGAGTGTGAGGGAACACTTCTTCCCCATGAGAACAGCTGGATGCTGGTGTGGATTATCCAGAAAGTTTGTCCTGGCTCCATCCTTGGTGGTTTTCTCTTTGTCCTGTCTCCATCCTTGGTGGTTTTCTCTTTGTCCTGGCTCCATCCTTGGTGGTTGGCTCCATCCTTGGTGGTTTTCAACACCCAGCTGGAAAAATGTCTCAGAGTTGGCCTTGCTTTGAGCCTAAGTTTGGACTGCAGACCTGTGTTCCTCACATCTTTTCCGTTTAAATATTGTGAAAATAGCATTTGAAAATATGATTTTTAAATCTATTTGAAATATTTAAACACTATGAGAATAGTGTTTAAATATAAATTAAGTACTAATAATAAATACTGCAAAATACTGCTACTAAATACTATGAAAATAGTTTGAAAATATCACCTTGAGCCTCACTGCTGTTAGAAGCAAAAAAAAAAATAAAAATCTGGCAAAGTTGCAAATCAAAATGTGGGAAAAATTCATTATTTCTTCAGACGTAAAAGAGAGTTTCAAGTGCTCAGATTATTTATAAAGAAGTTGTGGCTGTCCCATCCCTGGAAGTGTCCAAGGCCAGGTTGGACAGGGCTTGGAGCAGCCTGGGACAGTGGAAGGTGTCCCTGCCCATGGCAGGGGGTGGCACTGGATGTTCTTTAAGGTTCTTTCCAATCCAAATCACTCTGTGATTAAATGAATGAATACAGGGAGCATGTGTGATCTAGTGTAATGAAAATAAACATTAGAGTAACCTCAAGTACTGCTCAGTTTGGTCATTCATGTTACTACAACAGTAAAAAAAGTAAAAAACATGAACAAAGTAACTTTATGAAGTGCTGTTGTGAAAACAAAAGATAAAGCAGGCAAGAAATAAAGATATCTGGTGAAAACAAAAGAGAAAGGGTTTTTTTTTGAAGTCTTATATGGTGAAAAGAGTATAGAGGAACAGTTTTTACTGGTGGGGAAAAAGATCAAAAGGAAAAAGAAGAAAGATCAAAGAAAGATCACCATATTCTAGAAACCTACAAATACAGAAGTGTATCCTACAGAATAAGAATCAATCACTTCACATGAGCAAGCATGCCAGAGGAAAAATAAAGATTAAACTGAAAATAGTTTCATTAATAAATGAAAAAGGTAAAATACTGTTGGTTTTAGATGTTTTAGCTAATTAAGCACTTCAAGAAGTATCTTCATGTGGAGGGATAGGGAATGCATACAAGAATGAATTAAGTGTATCCAGTGTTTCAGTCTAAGCTTATGAAAAACTGAAGAAGTGTCTCTATTTGTGCTATTGTCATATTTCTCTTTTCCACTTGCCAGATAAGGTGAGATAACCCAGTTTCTCGGCAGGAATGCATTCCCAAATTCCTTGTTATTCTGATAAAACCTGTTACTACTTCACCACAAAGCCAGAGAATTAAAACTGGCCACACTGGTCAAATAAGCAGGAGGGAAATTCATGTTTGCTGGGTTATTACTGCCAGCTGCACTGTAATTTTAAGATGCAGATATCTCTTCCTTGTGTTACATGCTCAATAAACCTTCACCATCATAAATTAGAGGAAAAAAGAGGCAGGATTACTGAGATTCCTCAGATTGAGCAGACGTAGACTGGACATAGGTTATAAAATTGTAGAAATGCTGAGAGATGCTTAACAACAAACAGAGCTGTAAAAGTAGAATTAAAATATATTTGCTTCACAGAACTCCTGCTTTATTAAAACCTTTGGTACATTTATTGAATAAATTAATCTTAAGAGAATTAAATCAGAATTTAACAGCCAATGTTCTCACAGGAGCAATGTACACAGGCATCTCTGGAGTTCCTTGTTTTTTAAACAGTGTGTTTTCTTTCGATATTTCTTATGATGTTTCATTTTCAAAAATTCTGATGAGATATGGTTTGGTATGATTTGAAGCTGGTAAAAGAACGAGAAAATTTGTTTAGTTGCTCTCATGCAATTTTTTATTTATTTAAATGAATGCTGGTGAATAGAAAGGTACCTCAGCCATTTTATATACAAATAGACTTTTCATCTAGCATGTCTCAGTCTGACTGATTTAGTTTTATACCTTTCCCACTAGGCAGAAAACAAAACAAAAATTGCACTTCAATGTCCTCTTCAATCTAATTCATTTTAACTTTAAATCAATATATCCTTACAGTCACTGACTGGAGTTTTTTTTCCATCTTGAAAGCAAATCCATTAGAAGTTCACGTGAAGTTTTGCACCTCTGATTTCTTGTCCAGTTCCAGATTCCTGGTTGGATTCTATCAGTTTCCTTTGTGTTGCCTGTGTTCCAGCAAGGAATCCAGTTTTATACATGTCCCCACCATATTCCACTTTTCCATGTTCTTATTTGGATTTCTGAAGCAAAATATCTGTTGAAGGGAGAAAAGTCAAGTTGTATAGGAGGACTAGAAATCTTTTTAAATGGGCTCTTGGGAATTTTCAAGTTTTCTGAGAAATCAATGAGTCTAAAGCACTCAACCTGTGAGGGTTTATTTACTGGAGAAAGGAGGAAAATGTACAATAATATTAATATTCAACAACAGTCTCATTTGAATAGACAGATATAACAGTATTTAGTTAAGGAAATAACAGTTAAATGATATCTAAATTCCTGGGAAATAGCCTAGGAGAGAAAGAGAAGTAGCACAGACAGAAAGTGTAATACCTCCTATTGGAGCAGAAGGTGCCTGATTATCTATGATGAGGAATTTTACTATAGTAAATTGGATTTGTCATAAAAAATCTGGGGAAAACAAATTGTGACATGGCTTCTTTTTTAATGAGAGCTGGAAAAAAACAGTCAAGAAATGTTTTCTTGACTGTGTCTAAATAAAATCAGCACAAAATCTGTTCCAAGACCTCAACTGAATAATTATGGTATGAATTTTTGGGTTCAAAAACTTCAGGTCTAATAGCAGAAGAACATAAGGCAAAGACCAGCTGGCAGAATTTTGTTCTCCCTGGCACATTTTGTTTCACACTGGACTAATTTCATTTATTTATTTATTTGGAGCTATTTGCAAACAGCAACATTGAGAAGACAAGGAAAACCATAAACCAAAAAATTACCATCAGATGCCTCTCAGTCAGACCCCAGCCTCTCTGCCTGTCCTAAAACACATTTCATGTACTTGTGGAGGGAGGATTGTGCAATTCTGATACAGACAGTGCTCTCAAGTGACATCTTAGCACTGCTGAGGCTGGAGGGGAGATTTGGGTGGGGAGTAGGTGCCTTGAACACAGTGGTATTTCCAGAATAATTAACTCTTCTTTAACTGCATCTTTGACACCTCAACAACAAACATGATACTTTGTTCTGCTTCCCTCTGTTCCTAAGTGGTTTCCTAAGCACAGATTTGAGTTTTCAGGTGGACATTCTGAGCAGGCAGACAAAAATTTTTCTTCGGAAATTTTTGTGTCCTTTTGTGAAGTCCTTCAGCTGTTTAGAGGAGGTTGAAAAACATCTAAGTGGGAAAGAAAAGCACTCACTGTAGGACTATGGAACAGCTGCAGCAGCTCTAATGTTCTCAGAATACATCTCCAGTCTGTTGCTCTTGCCCTCAGTAAATGTTTAGGTTCATCTTACACTTTAAATTTGTCCTGAGTCAGACTCACCTGACACAATTTCTCATGAACAGCTGGGTACTTTAGCAAAAGGAAATTATTCATCACATGGTGAAAGGCTGCTCAACCAAAACTGGCAATAAAGCAGGAATTGAGAAGGTCCAGGTCCCAGAGATGATCAAATGCCAATCCTGCCATCATGCCAGCTGAGCAGTTTTGGAGATCAATTGTTTCTCTTGTATGATAAGATGTGAATAATGAAATTACTCCCCAAAATATCTGGAGCTGTATATCCAGGATAGGTTTATCCTCTGACCTGATCACTCCTCTCACTTTACAGGAGGATATGGTCACTCTGTTGTGTGATCAGCTTTGAATGATGAGACTCAATACAAAATGTTTCCTTTTAAGCAATAATGAAAAAGGGTTGATTTGGGATTAGTTTTCTTTGGGATGTGACAGTCAGTAGAATTCCTCATGGACGTGGCAGCGAGAGCATAAAACCCTCTGATGGGAAGGGTTTAGTAAACTGGATCTACCAGCAGAGGAACTGTAAGGTAGAAATGGCATTTGATAGGTGTGAGAAGGGGATGGTAACAACATTTTAAGCTTCCAGCTCATCTCTTTTCTCCCTCGTTGCTGATGAGATTCTGTTTTTCCTTAAAATTTCCCCAAACTCCTTCTCTCTGTGAAAGTTCTTCTGTGGCGAATCTACATTGTAATTTTCCTCTCTATTCCCCTTATATTCCTCCCTATTCTCCGCAACATTATTACAAAATAATCACAGGAAAACGCCTGTGGTTTGTTCACACAGCAACATGCACAAGAATTGTAATAGTTAAAAGAGTTATTTTAGGATGCATCCACCAGGTTCTGATGAATCAAACCATACCTTTAGGGCAGCAGCAAGGCATACTAATTGCCACAAGCACACATTTTGGAAGAAAATATCAGCTATCTTTATTAACAGCTGTAATAATGACACCTTTGGGACTACCTTGATTAGAAATGTGACGGAAGGAAAGTCATCAAGAAAACTCCTGTGACTCTGGGTTATTTTCGAGTCTTACCTTCAGCACCTAAGTGGGTTTGAATGTTTATTTTACAGAAAATATTTTTGTCAACTCTGCCTTTTTATGAAACATGAAAACTGAACGCCCATTGTGTTTAAGTTATCCCTTAAATTCTCAGGTCATTCAAAGTGAAAACCTCCATAAAAGTCACTAAACTCAAACCTCAAACTGTAGGCTTTATTCTCTTGTCTGAGGTGCTGGAATGGTTGTCATCTTGAGAAATGCAGTTGTCCTTTAATCCAAACACCATTTTATGCACATAATAAAAGTGATTTCTACCCAGTAGTCACATCCAGCCATTGCTTCATAAATTCTCACCAACCCCATCTTGTTGTCCCTGATGAAGGACGTTTCTTCACTGGAAGCCAAGAGCAATCAGGTATTAAAATTGCTTCCAGCGGGCTCTCACATGGTGAATTATGAAACAAACAACTGTAGGCACCAGAATTAACAGAGAAGAACTGACTGGAACAGCTAAAACCACAGCAGACTTAGCAGCCAAGCCTCTATCTCGCCGTGATGTCTTCTGAAATAAAACATAAAGCCCCGTGTGTGTGTGCATGTGTGTATAAATAAATGTGTGTGCACATGAAAGAGCAATGCTTCTCCAAATATTTTAGGAAATAATTTCCCTGTGAAAGACAGATGAAAGTCTTTTGGCAATTTAATTTGCCAGCGAATGATGAATAACCTCAGCCATTACTAAACGAAGGGTGAAATCAGGTGATAGTAAATAATAATAATCATACTGCAGGCCGATTACCAGACAACTATTCAATAAACCTGGTTTATTGCAGCAGAGAAACCACTTTCCTGGAGCAGTTATGACCACTGCTAAATCAGATTTCTAAGTAATGTGTCAATTCAGATTCCATAAAACCATATTGCTCCGACTCCGAACACGGTGTTTTTTAAGGACGCAGTTAAAACATGGCCAGGCAGGGCTGCCTCTCCCTCCAAGTCCTTGTAGGGTTCTCAGAAGTTAAAATTGAGCTCAGAGGGTCTTCACTGTCATTGCCTGAAGATTTATTGCGTAAAAACAACATTTAAAGTTCTTTTAATGCTTTCTACAGTATGTTTTTCCTCCTTGGAAAACCGATTTCTGCTTTCCTTGGAAATGTTGGAAGGGAGGAGTGCTTGCTGTATTGGGGTAGTGGGACAGGGAAGGAAGTCTTGTCTGTCGTGGAAAGGCTCCATCTTCTCCAAAAAGAGCTGTCTTGGTCTCCTCTCTCAGATGAACTGTAGAAATATGTGACTACTTTCACCTGCCTCATATAAGGCATATTCCTTGAAAAAGCATACACTCCCTTCTGGAAAGGTCCTGCTCCCTCCATTGAGATGGTGCCCACCTGATCACCTCAAAAAGCTGGATGAGGTGGATCTCATCCCAGATTTCCATGTTTTTGAGGAGGATCTCTGATGCAACTCCAGTTGGAAGACTTTGGTCTGCACCACTGGTGTTGTCTGTGTCTGGAGTGTGGTCCTACACTGCTGTTGGTGGGGCCAACATTCCACGGGAATTTTGGCCTTCCTTCAGGATATTCAGCTGGCCTGGCTCCTGATGGCATTTTTTGGCTGCCCTTGGTCTACTGTCAGAGCAAACAAACAGAGATCTGTACCCTGGTGATCCTTAGTCCAGTTATTCATGTTGGCTGTCCTTCCATTTTGGAAAGAAATTAACAACCCCTCTGGTTCCACGAATTCCCCCGTGGGTGGATGGGAAGGAATGGGCAAGAACAGCCATTCCTCTTTTCCCCACCTCAATAATGAGCTGCTCCCTAGGGCAACTGAACAACACTGCTCAGAGATTTATATCCTCAGAGATCCATATCCCATTTAGGGAATATGATATAATTTGTTTGACAGATGTGGCAGGGTCAGGGAGAGACAGAGGGAGTTACTGGGAGTAGAACTGTGAGTAAATATATGTGGGGGAGGGAATTCGGGGCATTGGAAGAAAATGCAGGAGTACTGGGGAGAAAGGAGTGGCGGTAAATGAGTCAGAAAAAAATGGGAAAAGATTATTTGGGAAAAACACAAAAGTGGGAGAAATAATCTGAGGTAAGTAAGGCCAGAAGGAGCTGGTAGGGAAAGGAAGAGTTTCAAGGAGGAGAAACACCTTGGGGGAAATAAGAGTTGCAGGATAATGACACAAGTTCCCAAACTGAGGAGAAACTAACCTAAGTGTAAGGTATCTCCTAAAAAAAAAAGAGGGAAGGCTCACCAAAACACATCCTAAATGGAAAGGAGAAAGGAATGAAATTAAAAGGTGGCTTTCGAATTTGCTGGAACAGTTAATGCCAACTTTTTATAATAACCTGAAATCTGCGTTAACACATTTCATTGTCTTGACAAAATGCTATTTAGAAGTTCCTAGACAAGAGCACTCTGATAATCCTCAGTGGCAGAGAAGCAAAGGCAGCCCTCAAGCTTTTGGAAGCCTTTTAGGGATCCCAGTTGTGCAACATTCCCAGCACGAAGTCCAGACTGAACTCTTACACTTGACATAATATCCAGTAGGGAGCCAATTTAGGGGACAGGTGCATTATATCCAGGCTTTGGCTTCCTCCAGGCTGATAGTTTTATGCTTAAGTTGATTGTTTTAGGCCAACCAGGAGATAATGATGACTTTTATAAACCTGGAAACTCTTTTTGGTTTGTTTCTTTTTTCTTTTTTTTCTTTTAAACTTGTGAGGGCAGAGGTGATTTGAAGATATGAGCTGTGACTTGTGACAAAATCCCAGCTGTTGTTCAGAGATTGTAAATTCAGATTAGGAACTAATCCCAGCTGTTGGGGGTGCTGTTTACATTGGAGTTGTAGTACAACCAGGTAATTTTCATTATAATTATCAAAAAGATGAGCTGTATGTTTGTTGTGCCATTTGTGCTGCTTTTTGAGATTTTTTTCTGGTGTTATTTCGTAAGTTTCTAGTCAGAAAGAGACCTCATCTCTTAATTTTTATAAAGATCAACTTAATTGCTCTGTTGCATTGAATTTAAAAATCTAAGGGATAGGGTTAGAAAGAATACTATACAAACAATCTAATAATTAAGTTAATATTCATGTTATGTGGTGCTCTTAAGCAATACCTGCGAAGCTTTCATTGCAATGTAATATTTTAACCATATTAATAAATGCTTCCCTGTTTGTCTCAAACTTTAGGGATTTGTATATTTTTAGGACTTCTGTGCTCTTATCCTTCCACACACAAATAGTGCCTTTATTTCCTTGGGTCTACAAGATCAGTCATTTTATGACCTCAAATGTCTGTGTGTCTTTGTGTGCCAGAAAACAGAACAGGATCTGGCTGGCAGAGCTAGTAATTATAAAGATTATAAGATTATCACAATACTTAGTTATTACAGGATTTAACTGCAGTAGTTTAACCCTTTCAAAGTGTCACATCCACCTCTGGAGTACCAACTTTCCTCTCTTGGATAAAGCAGGAGGGGAGCACGTGGCCGTGAGTGAGCCTGGCTCATCCTGGGAGACATCCAGGACTGCAGCTCCTGGCTTGGAAGGGGGAAAAAAAGGTCATGAAAAACCCTGAACAACCTCAGAGCAGCTCAAACGTGCCCTGAACAAAGCATTTCTCTTTGACAAGAATGATTCAGTTTTCTTAGATTTGGTTTGGGGTTTTTTTTCCATTGAAAATTCAATCAATCTTTCCTTTTGAGGAGCTTCAATGAATGGAAGTTTTGGGGGGTTTAGGTGTTGGTTTTTTTCCCCCAGAGAGATTTCTGGTTTACAGCCTGTGTTATTCTGTAGTCTTTGACCAGAAGCCAATGTTTATCTGAATTTTGGGGATGCCCAGCACTCCTGGAGTAACTCCTCTGGAATAAATGAGTTTTCACAGCGGTCACTGTGCACTGAATCCTAGAGAAGCTGGGATTTGCCAGTTATTCCTGGGCTTCCTGACCCACTTTAGGCAATCTAGAAAATCTGGAATATCCTTGATTTTGAACATAATGAGCAGATGTGCAAGACTGCATTCACTGGTGGTTTTATTTGCTTTTCCTCAGGGGCTGAGAGGAATCTCAACAACTAGAGGCTGGAAGCCAAACTCAGTTTGGTGTTGTGACCCTCACATTTTTCCTTTAATTTTTTATTTTCTCTTTCCCCCTGTGGGTTACAAACAACTTCATTGACAGAAGTGTGGTGTGCACATATGGGAATTATGACTTTATTTGGGATTGTCTGTTTAGAACAAGCCTTAAAATACAGACAAGAGAGAAGTTGCTATGTGGGTTTATGTGAGCAGAATAAATTTGTGAGAGGAATTTTATTGAGCAGATATGTAACTTTTTTTTACACTAACCCATACAAACTGTCTGTCTTGTAATTTAAAATTATAAAGAAATGTAATAAAATGAAAAAAATATTCTAAGAAATAGATAAAAATTTGTTCATTTGACCAGATCTTGCCTAACTAAAATTAGTCAGTGAAGTTCAGTTAGAGGTACAGACTGGAACAAATTATCAGCCCTGAAAAAATACCTGAATAAAAACTACTTTGTATTGTTAACTGTTTCATTTTGCTACAAAGTCTAGCAAGTGTGAAAAATGAAATTAATTATTAGAATAAACAGAGTACAAGAGCTTCTTTTTGGTTTGTTTTGTTTCCTAAACAAACACAATTTTATTTTTTCTTGAAAATACTCCTAGGTACAAAATTATCATCTTCTCTATCAATGATGAAATAGGATCTTGTTTAAATGTCTGGAAGTACAAACTTAAAGTTTTAAATATTAGAATGATTCTCCTGAAATGCCCCATTCAGGAAGTCCCATCTTGCCCAGGAGGTATGAACATAACGCACTTTTTTAGCACATCTGTATGAATTTGCCTTAAAAAGATTACTTCTGAGAACACCTAGACATGTGTATAGATATAAAAGAGGATAAAAAATCAAATTAAACAGCTTCATTTGAGACAAGGAGGTTACGAGGCCGTAGACATTTGCCCTGGAGGACGTGCTGTTTGTAGGTTTACACATTGACTCTTTAGCTCTTAAAATGCAGCCTGGAATCTTAATTGGATTTAGGAGTTGGCAAAGCCAGTAAGGCAGTGGGCTTAAAGACAACACTAATTCTGAAATAATCTTCATCTCAATACAGAGGGATATGTGAGACTGGATCCCTGTAACTTTTCATTTTGTCATCTTTTCAAATTAGAAGTAAAACAGCATTTTATTTAAGTCTGTAGAGCTGCCTTTGCTTAAAAAAAATTTAAAAATTAAAGAAATTGTTCTTCTCTATTTTTTGCTAATTTATTGAAAAGCAGGTAGCTAAAATGAAAATGGACCTTAACAACTGGTGATGAAAGAATTTGAGGAGGGGAAAATGATGTGATCTTCATTTGCATGAACCTCTAACATAGTGACCTTAAACATATCTCTCAACTGAGAAAATGCAGAGATGCTGGTGTTTACTGCCTCTCCTAGATGAGATTTGACATTTTTGTGTTAAAAATAAAAAATTGACCCCGAAAAAACTCGTGTTGAAGGCAAACTTTTAATCTGGACCCAGCCAATATCATCCAGCTTTTCAAATATGGAGAAACCATTTGGAGCAATCTGTGTGCCAGGCAGACAATTCTTTATCACTGTACTAAAAAATGTGCATGTTTATTTTAACGAGTAGATTATTAGTTGTAACATCTCATTCAACTTTACATATTTTACCAGTTATTTTTTAAAGCATCTGCATTTAATTTATTGCACAAGAAATCCCAGGAGACATGGTGCTAAGAGCTTTTTCAGAGTTTTTGATGTGTTTTAGAGAAAGCTTGAATTTCTTTTTTTTTTTTTTTTAAAGAAGTTCTTTTCCAAGAGATCTAAGAGAATAAAATAATTTAAAGAGGAGTTTAAAGACAAGAAGAAAGAGCCCTAGAAGGAAGTTTCTGTTGGCAGTTGTACAGGTTTTCCTCTTCTGCAGATATGGATTTTTTTGGGAGGCACACCAAGTGCTGCTTTAATGAAGAGAGCTGTAGTTGGCAGGTGGGCAAAGTGCTGACTTTGACAGGTCGATGTTGGTTCTTCATCTCATGAATTGTTATTTAATTGCACAATATTACTTTCTAGCCAGTGATTGAAACAAATCACGGCTGGCAAAGGGAATAAATTAAAGAGAATGCAAGCACAGCCGAATGAGCACCACTCTCCAAAACATTTTGGAGGTGCTCAGGACACTGAAGTTGTTCCTCAGGAGGAGATGGACACAACACAATCCACACCAAAGACTCTTGGGTCACCCTTTTGGTGACTGACACTTCCATTTCTCCCTCCCACCCTGCTGCAGCCAAATCACTGTCCCTCATTCCACACAAATGAAATGATTTTATCTGCTACAAGTGAAGCATGACATGCAAAATAACTCCCACCCTACTCCACTGGCCCAGTTTCTCCAGTTCTGGGAGTCAGTGGAGCACTGGAGCTCAGCACTTGGGTTTCTTGCCCTGCATGAACTTTAGGGGTAAATGTCAGCCAGATCTTAAGCTCTCAGTGGATTTCTCATCAAAGTTTAAGACCCTGATAAACCTCTTACAGCTGCTCTGGCAGTGATCAACGTGCTCTGTGTATTTCCATTTTGGAAGATAAACACAGAGGCTCGACCGAAATAAAACAAGTGCAGAAGAAGTGCTGTGATCTTAGAAGTCTTTAAATTTCTCTAATATAAACAGTCCATAAGAAGCTTTGTCCTCTTAATCCTCGCTGGTTTTTAGACAATTTGTTGTCCTACAATTAAGTACAGATGGTTTGGAGCTGTAATGCTGATAAAAAAAAAAAAAAAGAAAAGAAAAAAAAAAAGATGCTTAGGATTGCTTCAATTTCCGGGTTGGATTTTAACAGTAATCCATGTCTGAAACATAAGAAATCTGGTTTTATCTGATCCTCAATGCTCGTTTACAGATCGCTGACATATTTCAGTGATTACAGTATGTGCATGAAATAATGCCATTATCATGTTTAGAGCAGGAATAAATCTGTGGGAAGGCTCTGGAGCAGCATCCAGCTCTTCAGTCTGTGCTACTTACACGGCATAACTTGCTGCTTTCATTTAACCATGCAAGAAGGGTCTTGTGACACAGGGGAGGTTTGATTTCACAGCTGGAATAGCACTGTCAAGGAATTGGGTAACATGGGAAACTCTTCAGTATGATTATTTAATGTGGAGAAAATAGATGAAGACTCCCAGAATGATTCACTTGCCAACATCTTTTTAGGAAGTTCTGTCTTCTGAAAACACCGACATGAGCAAATGTAGAGGTCATAAGGCTGTGGAACACTTTCAGCTGTGTCAAAGCAGGATGGGATCACCTGGTGGGGTTCCAAAAAATCCCCTTTGCCATGAGTCTATAAATTAGACATTTTAAGCTGGTAAAAGAAATCTGCTTCTATAAACCATAGCACTTCTATAGCACTTATTTGCTCCTCTACCTGTAGATAATCCTGTCCTCCTTCACCTCTTTCAACAAATACTCTTGGTCTTTATTTTTAGCTGAGCTGGTATATTGCTTAGGCCTGATGGGTACCATGTGAGAAGGTATAAACTACCTGAGACAGTAAAAGCTGATGCTGAATTAGTTCTCCTGTTCAAAGCGTTCTTTTGGTGCCCTTTGGTGCAGGCATTGAAGGCTGTCTTTTCTGATGAAGCAAAAGGCTTTTTTAGCTAAAGACAGCAATGTTGTTTATTATTAATTGGAGATCCTATTCTTTAATGCTTGCACATCAAAATTTAAGGGACTATTTGATGTGAATTTACTTTTCTTCGTTAACTTGCAGCATTGATCCAAGAGGAATTTTGTGGCTCTTTTGTAAGTTCTCCAACATCAGTGATTTAAAAACATGTAAAACCCAACCAGCCCTTTGAGTGCTCCTGGGTGAGAGGAGCAGGGAGTTGCTTAGGGAAGGAGTCAGCAGAGGGAAGTCCACAGATAAACAGCCAAGGCCATTGTGAACAAGCTGTGCTGGGGATCCCTGCTCCCTGCCCTCTCCTGGCATCTCTCTGCTCTGACAGGTGCTTAAAGGCTGGAAAATACAGAAGCTTTCAGCGCTGCTCTGTAGCAGCAGCAAGCAAGCCATTGTGGCTGTCTTTAAGTTGGCTGGTTTAAGGCCTGTTCCTGGCTTGCCTGCTGCTTTGGGCATTCCTGCTGGCTGCACTGATCCTGCCTTTCCCTCAGCTCCAGGTGTGGACACGTGCAAAGTGAGGGAAGTCACCTTTCCCTTCAGAATCAGGGCAGGAGTGATGTCTGTCACTTCTGTCTAGACAAACATCTACTCACTCCTCACTTCCAGCAGGTTTTCCAGCCTTTCACTCTGGTCCTGCTCCCTTGAAGTGGTGAGTGAAGGCTTTAAGAACCCTTTATTCCAGCCATGGGTAAACCATCAGAGATAAAACCCACAGAAATTAATGCCTTGGGAACAGAATCAAAGAGAAGCCCTAAGTGACAACACGCTCAGGGGAAATTGCTCTTATTACATTTTTTATTCCAAAGCTGAATATCATGGAGGAGAGAAGCAATGGCTGATCTGAGTCCAGGACCCCTGTACCTGGGTGTATGTGTCAGTATTTGCAGCCTTGCTCAAAGAAGGGTGCTGTCAGCACAGCCCCTGTTGTGATGGCATTCTCCAAATCTGCCAGCGAAGGATCTTCTCAAAGAAATGGGCAAAGTCAGTGTTCAGACGTAATTCCTGTAAATAAACACATTCAGAGCTTAAAATGCACACAGAAAGTGGTAGCCATGTCCATTTCAATTATTCCAAATGATTTTGTCTAAGGAAAAAGAAAAAACAAGATAAATCACTTACCTGGCTTTGCTCTGCCACAGTAGCTAAACAAACCCTGCAACATGCACAGGAACTGACAGGTGGAGAAATGTGTGCTTAGCTTTCGTTTTAGTCAGTGTTTTCAAAGGAAGGAGTGGTCATGTTCGTTAAACACTCAAATGCCCTGGCGAGGAAAACAATATAAAAATAAAAGCTTAAAGATGAGGAAGCACCGGTTTTATTCAACTGCAGTTCACACCTTCAGAGACCGAGTAAATATTTTAAGAACATTCCTGGGTTTTGATGCTTGACAGCTTTCCTTATAAATACAAATAACAGAAAATCAAAAAAGAGAAAAATTAACATTATAGCAAAATGTTGCCAGAGGCCTGCTGCCACATCCATAATTCATAGGGAGCCTGCAAGAAACTGCAGCTTTCTGCTCTCTTCTGAAGGTGGTGATGTTGTGCACTCCGTTTACTTAATGCTTGCATGTTTTTCCAACCTGATGCACAAAGAAAACAGTATTTTGCCCTCCCTAGGTTAAATGGCAGTACTTTAATTTGGTCCAGAATACTAGGATTAGTGATTTTATATTCTGAAACACAGAGGAAGAAAGTGACTTCTTCCAACTTTGCAAAAAACCCCATTATGTTTATATAATTATATGATGGAAAGCTTTATTTTAATTTCAGACTCAACGTTCTTTAAAGCCACTCTGCCTGAATTTTGTTTTTCAAGGCAGGGACAAGTCCAAGGGGCACATTCACAATGAGATTTTATGGTCATTTGCAATGTGTGCTGAACAGTGCCCCAGAAAGCACCGCCCGTGTCTGCTGCTGTGATTGCTGCTCTGGTGGGATATGCCCAAAGTGGGTTGTTCTCCTGTTAGCACGGAAGTCAGGCAAGACAGATCCCCTGCTCTGTTCCTTTCCAGCTCAGTCAGAGCTGTGCGGGCTGTCCTGAAGTACAGATTGGTACTATTTGGGTATAGGGTTCTAAGATCTGGGATCATCTGTACTGTAGCTGCTTTGTAACACTCCCACATCTCTGAAACCACACCTGGTTGTGACAATTTTTGTTATTTTCTTTTTATAAAAAAAGAAAAAAAAATTCTGTTTAAATTCCTCTTTCTATGGACACTGTTTTTAGCCTCTGTCTTGCCCAGCAGATCGATTTGTTACAGAATTAAGTGCATCTGTGTTGACCCATTTTAAGTCTTGGATATTTGTTTCAAGGGAATGAATTGTTTTGCAATACTAATATTCTAATCTTGCAGAGAGAGGTGGTGGAAAGAAATGTGGGAAAGTAATTTGGGGGAACAATGTAAGAAAAGCAGGTTGTAGAGTCTTGTGACACACAGTTGGTGTAACTGGGTACCAGAGTCTCTTGTTCCAGTGATTTATGTCTGCCTATAGGTAATGATGGGGGACAACTGAGCACAAGACACAGCAAAAGGAAAAACTTTTCCATTTTTTAAAACCCCCCTTTCTAGTTTATACCAGCAAGATGAGATTTATAACTGAGAGCTCTAAATTCACCATGGCTTGCTGCCAGGGAGATCCAAACCAGAGCCTGGCTTCTGCAGCATCAGAGCTGGGCAGGGAACAAGCCACTGCATCTTTAAGAAGTGCTTATTTGGCATTTACTTATTTAGTTAAAGATCATTGCCAGGCAGAACTCCCGTGGGAGGAGTGGATGGTTCACTGGGCCTCATGGGGAGGGCGGTAATTAAACTCTGAAGGCAAGCAATGATGTTAAGCTAAAAGCTCATCTTTAAATAGTAATACACTTGCAATGTAAAGTGGAAGGCCCTCGGGTGCCTGTTGACACAGCGTTAGGAGCTGGCACTTTTTTATATAAAAGCTAAATTGAAGAAACTGTTATGAGCTCATCTGCATAAAGCAATATGATTCTGCCTGAGGGTGTGGGCAACAGGGAGTGATTAGCAAAACGTCTTTTTTCCCTGCTACTCTGTTGCTCTGCTAACATGCCACTTGTCACTGAGAAATTTGAGATACCATATGCCAACCTGCATCTACAGAGACCCCCTTGCTGATTGCACATCGAAGAATTCCTCTTCAACACATGAGGAGCTGTCAGAAAGCATTTCTGAGGCTGCATGAGACACGCTGGAAAGGAAAATCTTGTGTTGCCTTCCTGATTCCTCCTCTTGTGTCACATCAAGCCTTTCCTAGTGAACTTTAGATGTGAAGCAAAACGCGTTTACATAGGAAGAACTGGGGATTCATCGCTCACTTTCATCTTCTCCTCATCCCATGTGGGTTGGAATTGCTTATACAAACTAACCTGCAGCAATTTGAGGCTCTGCTTCCGACAGAGGAGCTTGATTTCCATGGAGATCTGGATGGGGCAATCACTTTGCTAAGCAGCAATTTGGATTCCTTGTATCTGTGCCTCCTGGGACAAGGATGGGGTGTCCAGTGGAAAGGGATTAATAATTAGTACAAAATGAATGTCAAGCAATAATATAATTTCCTGTCATGGCAGTTGCAGAGATCAATGACTTAAAATAAATGAAAAAAAGGAATACCATAAACTTCTGTTCAAGTGGCTATTTTCCATTTTGAGGTAAAAGTCCTTTTTTCTGTCTTACCAAAACCCTATTTTTTTTTTCTCAGCATTTTGATTTTCATGTCTGGTGTTGAGTGGAAGATTTAATTAGTATATGTACTAAGTGCAAGTAAACTTTCTCTTTAGAAATATAATGCATCCTAAACATTTTTTCTTGTTCACATGCTGTGCCTCAATGTTCCTGTTTGCTGTGGAAATGCTGATGTTGGTCTCTTCTAGTTTTTGTTACATGAAAAGAGATTGGCTTCATTGCACTTCATATACTGAAGATCATTTCCTAAAATACAGTCCCTCAGGCCTTTGGAACACCTTTTTTTCAGAATACAAAGAAAACTCCTCTTTTCTTTGCATGAACATCCCTGCAGCTGAAATCCCAAACACGGAGTGACTCAATAGTCAAACAATTCGTCATTAACTCATTGATTCTCTTATAAGACTGACGGGGAGAAAAAGCATTTCCATCTGTTCAGCATGAGGTGATCAGTCTAAAATGATCTTGTCCATAATGAAAAAATGCCCAAGTCTAAGATCTACTACTTGTAGGCTTGTACTTGGGATGATTTTTCCAGCAATAAATCAAATACTGGCAGGATGCTGAGGGCAAACCAGGCTTTCAACTTCGGGAATTTAATTTAAGCATTTAGCACTGACTCAGAGAATTTGGGGCATGGTCAGTCTGAAAGGAATGTGAAAGAAGATCCCCTCATGAGAAGGACTGAAGCAGAATGACAGGTTAGATTTGGGAAGCTGGTGTATCTATTATGGCAATGCTGTTCCCAGCCTAGGCATCGAGGGTTCAGCGCCCCGGGCTGGCTGTGTGCTGAGTGTGAGGGGGAGGGTTGTTTATTCTCCTTCCCCTGTCATGCCACTCATGACAAGAAGAGACATGAAAAGCTCAAGGGGCTAATCAGTTTTTAGGCTCTGACCCATATTTTGAGTTAGCAGTAATTATGAAATACAGGAATTCTCATGTCTGGTTATACCCACGGAACTGCAGCACTCCCACGGTTGCTCCAGACTTTAATCTGTGTGGATGAGAAGTGAGCAGGGACTGTATTTTTGAAAGAAATTAAACTGTGGAAATGAGTGAAATGCAGGTGATCATGGAAGTGAAAAGACTCAGGCGTTTGGGAGTTTTTTTGTTTAGTTTGGTTGGGGTGTTTTGGTTTGGGGTTTTTTGTTTTTTTTTTTTGGTTTGGTTAAGTTTATTTTTTAAGCTATGCCAGATGCATTGGAGGTAGCAGGGAAAAATAAGACAAATGCACAGTTTGGCCCCCAGCACTTCAAAAAGATAAGACCAAGCTGGTTTTTGCACCGTGGCAGAACAGACCTGATGACCTACTTTCCACTCTGATACATGAGAAACTCCTGCATCTCTTGACCTCTGATGCTTTCATTGTCAACAAGGGGCTCTTTTGCACAGCCAAAGCTAGAAAAGGCAAACCCGTTGCAATTCCCAATGAATATCATTGCTGCAACAGTAAAATTGCCTATTTTGAGACGCTATAAAACTCAGGTGACTGTAAAAAGCACTAAGACAAAATCCACACAGTCAGGTGGGCTCGCTCTATTTAACTGTGCTTCAGTCTTTTCCTGTTGATCCGGAGAATGGGCTGAAAATCCTGAAGTAAGAACCAAAAGTGCTCTCAAACGTGACAAGGAGGTCTCAGCTTCATTTTACGCTGTAGAACTGCTAATTTCTCACTGGGTAAACAGTGGGAAGAGGCACTTTCTGCTGTGGCTCTTCTTTGTGTGCGCTTAGATTTGATTTTAATGCAGATTGAGAAGGGCATCTGCTCATAGCACTTGTAAGCTTAGGACATCATATTAAAGGAAAAATATCCTTTAATGTATCATGAGACAAAGCTTAAAAAAATCCTGTTAGTGTCAGTGATGGTACTTATTTCTCTTGTCCTCCCTTTCTCTGTTCTTCTTTTGCTCTAGTGGCTTTGACCATTGATGCTAATTAGTACTGAAAAGGACATTTTTGGCAAGGCTTTTAAATACAGCTTTTATCTTCTCTAGCAACAGACAAAGTTGTATTTAATGGTATTTGACATCTAAGAGTGACTGCAAGGTCTTTACGTTGATTTTTTTTTTCCTAAAGGAGTTCCTTCTTCTTCTAATTTATTAGGAAATCAGATGTACTTTTGTTCTCAACAAACTTCTATACTTAGCTGAGAACATGCTGTGTTTATGTGAGTGTATAGTATTAAAAAGCAAATGATAATTATGTCAGTGTTGCGCTGAGTGTTCCTCTTATTAGTTTTTCCCCACATATTCTGTTGAGCGATCGCATATCTTTCCAAATAATGAAATTATGTCTTTTCTTTTCTGAAAGGTTTGAAGGCGATTTCTCTCAGCACTTATTGGCAAGCACAGAATTGTTGATATACATTTGCAAGAGACTCTTGGGAAAGAGTTGATACAAATGATTGCTGTAGGTATTTCCTCCTTGCCTCTCTGCAGTGGTGTTTTGGCCGTACATCCCTGTCACTGCTGTCTTTGGAGGGGTATTTCCATGTGGGTGTTGATTTTGGCCGGGCAGCATCAACCAATGCAGCTGTGCCAACGTCAAAGGATAAGAACCTCCACTGGGTCAACATTTCTAGAAGCAGCAGCAATAAAATTAGTACAGCCTTCAGAAACTGTGGAGTGACTGGGAATTTAACAAGAATCCTGCAAGGAGACATCTTTCCTTTTCTGTTTCTCGATGGGTGTGTCCCAAATCGAGGCAATCTTCTGCTTCCCTAAACCATTAATTTCTTGTACTTTTAATCATTTATACTGAAAACTGCCAGAACCCAGCTGAACAGGATGTGGAGCACAGAATGGAAAGAGCATCTCCTGTAAGACACCAGACATATTTTGGATTCAGCTGGTGTGTAGGTCTAGACTCGGTCGCAGGGTGGCAATCAATAGTCTGCAGAAATAAACGATCATTTTCCTCTTTCATGGCGGTAATTCTTCTGAACCGTTAGAACTCCTGTTAGGACTGGAATTTGGGATGCAGGGAAGGCAGCTCCTCAGCCTGGAACTCTTGGAAGCTGTTTTCAGGCTGCTTGCCCTCGGTGTCCCTCTGGAGTGCAGCTGCCCGGACCCGCAGCACGCGATGCGGCGCAAGCCCTTCCGTGCGCTTCCGTGAACTTTTGGCTCGGGTTCTTGGCCCTCCAGGGGTTGCAGCCATCTGTCACCAGAGAGTGATCTAACCTACCCTGGCAAACCGGCCCAAGGGAAGGCAATCTAAAGATGAGCTTCCTCTCATTTTTTTGCATTTCTCAGCTGCCCAGCATGCCCTGCCACAGCCTTGAGGTATGATTATGGCCCTAACTGTTGGACTAAATCATGGATATGGCATGTCAGCAATTCCCAGGGTTCCCCCTCCCTCCAATTCTCTGTGTGCAGGTTTGACTTTTGAGGCTGGTTCCCCTGAAATCACTTTCAGTTACATTCTATTATTTTCCCAGAAATATTTTTTTTTTTTTCAAGGGGTTAAGCAAGACACAGTTGCCCAGCTCAGCACGGCCTCATTGGAATCACAGCCTGGATGTTTCCCCAAAGGCCAGGTTTGTTTGACATCCACATTTCTCAGAAGACAGAAAAGATTTATTTTGGTCAGCTATTTGCATTGGAGCAGGTACAGCTGGATTAGAAACCTGGCATTGGGTGGTCAATAATAATAATAATAATAGTAATAATAGTAATAATAATATTGCCATTCAGCTCTCAAATTTCAGTCCCCACAAGACAACATGTGGGCCCTGCTAGAACAATAATTCATTACCCCGGGAAGGGCAAACCTTCAAGGAATTGGTCTGTTGGTGAAAAAGATGGTCCAAACCTCAGCTTCCATGGTTTTTGAGCAGACAGAAACAGGAGTTTAGCATCATTCCCCTCAAAAAATGCTTTGAGAATGCTAAAATGTTTCACTTTGATTGGGACATTAAAATATTTCAGAATGTATTTCAGAAACTGGAACCTTTTTTCCATGTTCAGTGAAGAACGTTGACACATCAGTTTTAGCCTCCATACAAAATTAACAAGTGCTGAAATGTGATAATTTCTCATGATCTGAAAATTCAGTATTTTGCTTATCATCAGAAGTGGGATATTTCTGTATAGATTTCTTGTGTTCTCAGTTCAAATATGTCTATAGGAAGTGTGGGATGCATCAGGAGCCCATCCCAACTGATGCACATCTTAATAATTGGCATGGTGCCCATAATTGTTCACAACCTGAATTAGACATAAAATATTTCCCCTATGAAATGTAATTACCGTGACTCAATAATCAGTGTGAAAATAACTGTTTCCCCTTTCTAGAGATAGAACTTTTCTCTGGAGATGAGAATAACAATCAGCATTTTCGAAGTGGGACAATTCCCATATTCTGGAATTGAAATTTGCAGCAGTTAACCTTGACTCAATGTGTATTGCATTGGTGCTTTGGGGAACAGCAGAATTTGGGACAATGCTGTCACTAGAGTGACATTCTGTCATGAAAGACCTTTAAATTAAGCTTTTTGAGCCCAAACCAATAATGCAGTGGTCTCTTCAAAGTCTCCCATTGGGGTGAATAGGCTTTGGGCCACTGGCTTTCAGAGCCACAATCCTGCAGTGGAGCTTCTTAGGGGTATGGGAGCTAAAAAATTCTCTACTGCCAGATTGTAGAGCCAGCTTTTCATCCAGCTTTTAGCTGGGATCATATTTCCAACAGGTGCTTCAAGTGTCTCTATGAAATCAGGGGGCAGAAACAGTTTATGTCCCCAGTTTTCGCACCTGCATTTAAATTAAAATTAAGAGTATGGGAGGAGAGGAATGCAAAAGTCTTAAAGGCATTAGGGAACCTTCTGCAACAGCAAAATGTTGCGTGTAATCTCAGATAAATGTGTCTATAAATTTCTGATTTACTGAATCTTTGCCAGAAACACCTGAGTTTTCAGTGAACACGTTGAATGAAAGACTTTTAGACATATGCATCATGCATGTACATAAGTGCATATTAAAATAACAGGGAAATGGAATATCTCTCTGAGAAAAAAATCTTACTTTTCAAATGTTGTTGATTATTTTATCTTACTGATAATACCTAATATTGTTCTTAGTAGTGGCTAAGTTTGGCTTTATCAAATAACCATTATTTTCTGCATAATATTTTATATTTCACATTGACTAAAGATGAAATATAGCAGAACACTTATTATTATCAGGAATGTCTAGACTAGATTGAACAAGAAGTTGCACTGAAATGAAAATCTCCCACCACCTTTTGCCCAGAGCCAGGGTATTATTTGCAGATTTTTTGTTCTCTACAATGTTACCATGGCCCTATCTCAGGGCTCTTAAAATGGGAGGCAATAAAGGAAAGTACAAAGCATGAAGACCAGTGTCATATCAATCAGTGCAATTAACATGCAAGAAAGAAAACATGAAACATCTCCTTTATTCTGCATTTAAATGAGGCACACATCCCAAGGAGACAGAGACTGGCTTCTTCCAGCCACTAACAGCCACAGAAAATAGGATGTGGTGGAGGGAAACACACAAATATTACTATTAGATCCTTGCTTTTTAGAACTTGGACATGGATAAAAAAAGAAAGAGCAAGTTCTCACTGCCTGTTTTGTCTGGCATTGCCCAACCTCTGGTTGCCTGCTTACTTTTGTAATCCAAGTAAATTGCCAGTATAAAATTTTATGTCCATTTTCCTATGCAGACAGAATGCTTAAATAATACCTTTTTCATATGCACCCCTTTAGGTCCCCTATGAACTTTCAGTTGGGTTTTGGACATCCAGCTGCACAACAGCATTGTCCTTGGAGCAAAGGGTGTCAGGAAAAGGATATTTTTCTTTATTGGGCTTCAGCAATATCTAGGTTTTAGGAAAATTCTGTGTATCTATCATTTCAGAGAAGAATCCAAAGGTATATTCAAGTTCAGAGAAAGACCCTTCTTAACCAGTTTTAGACATTTTACATCCCTGTTTATTTTTTGATTTTGCTGAATTTTGTCCTTTTTTCTTTTTTGCTGGTGCAAGGGCACTACACGATCGACCTGCTGTGAGACCTTCTGTTCCCCAGACCTCTTTATCCAGGTCAGGTGTTTTTCCCTTTGCTTCCACATCTCTGGAATGGGAGCACAGAGGAATATCAGTGACACGAACTCTGGGGTCTCCATCTGACCTGCTGATTCCCATGGAGTAGCAGCCAGGAATTGCTGTTTGCCCCAGGATTACAGAACACCCAGGATATTTTGGGTGCTGGAGTTTGTCACTAACTTCTGCTGACCACAAAATCTCTATTTTGATTTGAGTGCTGAATAGCAAAAATTTATTTTCAGTGACAAAAGTGTAATTGTAAATACTAATCCAGAAGTAATTATGTTGTAAAATACTCTTCATTTTCAGGGATTTTTCATATTTGCAGAGAAGTTATCGCTGTGTTTCAACAACCTAAAATCATCTTTTTGTTTCCTTATGGCACTGCTGCTCCATATTTGTTGGCATGTTGGTAAAGACACGTGCACAGCACACAGAAAGACTTAAAAAAACCCCAAAGCAACAAACCATTTCAGGAAATTTTCTTGCTTTCTTGTTGCATATACACAAATATTCAGTCTTGGAGTTACCTACTACTTCAAAGCTTACCAAGAGAGTATGTGAGAGGAATGTATTATCTCGTAGAAATAAGAGAGACACGAATAAGAGAGGGAGAAAAAGGTGTGTTGGACCAAACCTCATGTTCTTCCATTTTAGTTTCTTTGTTCCTGCATTCTGGTCTTGTTGCTGATATCTTGCTATCCTGATTGTCTTTGGTTCTCAGAGTAACTATCATTTTAGGCCATCCAGTCACATTAAATAAATAAGGATGTCAAGTAAATGAGAGTCAAAGAAAATAGACAGGAGGGAGCATTAAAAAAGGAAATGGTTCCTATCAGTAAATCTGTTGTGTAAAACATTGATAATTAATTTGCACCAAGGTTGTGTTTTGCACCTGGATCTCTAAAATGCTTTTATTAGACTGCAAGTGGATTCTTCATGCATCCTGTTTAGCTCTGATTTTTCTTTTAAATGACAGGTTTTAATGGGAGCCAAAGCCAGTGATTTTTGCTATAGGTGCAAATTACAGCAAATTTGCTTTATTCAGAGTCAAGTGATATCGCTGGGGTGTAACAGTGCCAGAATTGTGGAAAACTGAGAGCAACTAAATAACTGAAACACCAAACATATTCTCATTCAGGCTTGTCTGAAGAGAGTTCACAATATCCAGAGATGTTAATAGCTATTCACAGCTTGGTTGTCACTATTACTTGTTTCTCTTTCACTTCTGAATGCATATGGTTTCAGAATGTCAAGCTTGCTCCTAAATGCCTTCCAGATATGATGGCATTTTAGGAAAAATGAAGCTTATTGCAGAGGGGAAGATTTCCCTTAGGTCTGGTACCAGTAAAGATGGCTAAGATTAGGGGGAAGAAACCAGGTCAGTTACCTATTTATTCCCTCTTTTTCTGTTCAGATTTTGTTTGAACATCTGTTCGTTTAGTTTAAGTATTCAGGATGGTTTTATGTGTGAGTCCCTGTCAGAAATGCTAATATTCATAACAGCTTTGAACTTTGAACCAGAGGTTTTAGCATCCTGACAAAGTGCATTTATTTTTAAATGGGTAATATTTTAGATAGAGATCTCTCTATCTCTCTATTAGCTTGGAAATTAGGTTAGAGATGCCAAGTATTCCCCTCCTACTCATGTCTCACAGTGTCATAAATTACATTTAAGGGCCCATCCAGAAGCCAATCCAATTCAACCCCCTGTTCAGAAAAGATCTAATTTAGATCAGGTTTCTCAGGGCCATGACTGGTCAAATCTGGAACACCTCTGAGGACAGAGGTCCCACAACTTCTCTGGGCCTCCCTTCCAGTATTTTACCATCCTCATGGAAAAAAATAAACAACAAAAAATGGTCTTATCACAGCTCACCTCCAAAAACACAGAGCTCCAGTGTTTGTGTATTCTCTGATCACAGAGGTCTATTTCTGCCCTATTTCCTAACACTTTGGGAATCTCTCTTGACTGTTATTGACCTGGCAAGCTACAAGGGCACCTCAGAAGGAAAAATTAAGATAAGTTGCACTATATTTGCTCCATGTCCAGGAGGAAAATCTCTTGCCACACAGCAGCATACTGTGTGTGGGTGGAGTAAAGCTTTCTACCTGCTGGGAAAATGTCTATTAAATCCTCCAGGCATATGAGAATTTGCTGCTTTGTTGCCATAAACAAATAACATCTCCTGCACAGCAATACCAATATCAGGACTTTGCCTTTAAGTGCAGAGAGGTGAAACAAAACTTTTCTGCAGTTCAGCTTTGAGGCTGAGGGAAATCCATGCTTTCCAGCTTTCAAGGGATTTCCTCTGACTCCCATTTCTCTTTTTTTTCCACTCAGCAAGAGCTGTAGGTGAGTGGTTCAGGGTTTTGCTGACACACCAACACCTATAAAATAATATGTTGTACTGATGCGTGAAAAGCACTCAGCATTAAGCTCTTGAAATAATCAATTATTTAGCAGCTCATCACATTTGCTGTCCACTGAAGGATCTTTAGAGCAATAATAAGGTCACTGCAATCAGATTCTCTGCTTTTGGCATTTCATCTACAAAGCCTGCACACATCCACCGAAAAAATCCCCAAAAAAACCTTGGCTGCAGTTTGGAATCTGTTCTAGTCTCAGCAGGAGATGATTGCTTTTTAATTCTCCCTATCTGGATATCTGCTTCTGCAGTAAAGTCCTCTGGCAGAGGGATCTTTGGTCATTAGAAGCAGTGGCTGTGTATTGGCTTCGCTGGCCTTGAGTCAGGACTGGGGAATGGTGCTGGAAAGCTTGTTGGGAAATTGCATTCAGGGAGGTTTGGGAAGCAGCCTTTCTGGGTTAAAAAATAATACCCTTTAAGCATTTTATGGCATAGCTTTCCTAGAGGAAGAGATGCTGTTGGAAGAACAGCAGGCAGTAAATTAATCTGAAATATTTGCATTTACAAATTATTGGTATTTCCTCAATTTTTAAATTTTTTTCATCTTTTCTTTTAAAAGCAAAAAGGAATACTCTCCAAGGATCTGTGATTCACAACTGTAGTTTATTTTGCTAGACTTCTCAAGCAGCCTGCATCCAGCATGAATGACGCTGTGTGGGACTGGAGAATTATCCTTAAATAATTATAAATAAGAATTCAAATAAGAATTATTTCATATCGATCATTAAATGAAAGGTATGAAAATCAGTGAAGTTTGGGGAAGGGTTCTGAAATGACCAGGGCATTTGCTGTTGGCTGTGGCTTTGTGCTGTTCTGTGCACAGTGAATGTGCAGGTGCTGACAGTGCCCACAGCTGTGGGAGTGACTGTCCTTCCTCATGGTCACAGCCAACGTCTGCAATCCTGCCTTCATTTGTTACTGCTCCAAAATTTCTAAACATATCTTCAGGAGCTAAAAAAGTGGGTATTTATGTCCTTTTTTTCTCCTTCCTGTGTGCCCTCTGCTATGGACGAAGAGGATTTGAAACTCAGTTTGCTCTAATCCAAGATCTTTTCGCAGCTCAAATTGAAGTGTTTGATGTAGCTTCAGCTGCTTGATGTAGCTGGTTGATGGCAGCAGGAGAACTCACAACAGAATGAAGTGGGATAAGGAAATGTGAAGTGGTTAAACAGAGAAGAAGAAAAACAGGCATTATTGGAGTTACTGTTCATTTTTAATGTGCATGCAGTAAATATCAATAGCTAATCGATACTCTGGATGAAAATACGCGAAAATTTTCAGTAAAATCCAAGGGATTGATGCAGAATATGCAAAGACCAAGTTGGACTCTTCTAAGGTTATAAATGCAAGCAGAAACAGATGTATTAACTTGTAGTCAGACAGGCTGCTGGGTTGACAAAAAGTGTGATGTATGGCTGTGGTGAGAATCCTGCATTGAATGTCAGCAGAGAAATATTTATTGGCACTGCATTGCATTTGTGGATGCAATCCCACGGCCTAAATATGGTGTCATTTAAAAGTACAGGGCTAGAAGTCATTAAATACAAGCAGGATGTTTGAAATACAGTTTGCTCTGAGCAGTTTCTTGCTGTTTATTAGTCCTTCATGTTCATATTGTATTAAAAACAGGAGGCTGGATTGAAGTTCATCATCACAGAGCCCGCAAAAACTGGAGAATTTACCGTAAGATTATTTTGTCCCTGAATCATTCAAAAGCAACGAGGGGTGTGGTAAATGTCAGCTGGAGTTTACAGGCCACAGTCCTAGAACCAAAGCAAAACATTTAGGCTGATCTGGGGAAAAAAGTGACCTTGTTGATGAATAAATTGGAGGTAGTATGGTTACTGTCAAGGGCTGAAATATTCTGAATATTCTCTAGATGTGATAAATGCAATTTCTTGTTGTACATAATGTGCTGAAATGGCCCAGGATCCTGCAAGGTCAGATCAGCAGTGAGTTACAGATATGCCCCCTCCTTAGCCTTTGTAGAAAACAAGCCCTCTTATCTGAAGTATCAGAGTAGAAAAAAACCCCTAAATTGTGAGTTTGTGCAGGGTAAATGCAGGTACAATGCAATTTCTTTGTCCTCAATGTGTCTGAGAGAAAATTCAGGCCTCATTCGCATGTTAGACTGTGGTTTCATACTTTGCACTGGGAATATAAAAGAAAATTACAGAACCCAGCAGGAATGCTCATTTATAGGGAAGAAATAAAAGCAATAATTAGAACAGGAATGAAATTCTTGTTCTACTGCAGACTGTGGCGGTTTTCCTGTTGATTCCAGTGTGACAAAATTTCGATCAGAATCACAAATGGATCCATAAAAAGTTTTCACAGGGAAATAGCCTTTCCTCATCTTTCTTTCAGTATTTCCCAACTCTCAGGCTGATACGCAGTTGTGAAATCTTCTATCCCATTAAGCAAATCAGGTAAACATGGCTCTGCCTAAATGCATGTATGAACAAAATGATTTTTCCATGGTTTTAAGCCAAGATGTTTCCTCAGATGTCTACATTAATCTTTAAGCTAAGGAGAGACTAAATGGGAAGTGCTGGTGCATGTGGTTAAATATTTATTAAAGTAGATGTGGAACTAAATGAGGAAAGGTAAAGAAAATGTGAAGACCTACAGGGGCAACAGTGTTTACATTTATCTAAATCTGCAGAATTTCAGCAAGAAGAAAAGAGCCTCATTTTTTTCTTCCTTGATCGGTCTGTAGCTGTTTAAGTGTAACTGTTACAGTAAATTGGAAGATCTTGCCTCTCCCCCGAGGTGTGAGTGGGAGCTGAAATTACCACAATATAAAAACCAGCGTATTTAACTACCATAACAAAAAAAATCCAGACCAACAACCCCCCAAAAATCCTACATGCTGTGCCACAAAGCGCTTACCCATTTTTAAGTTCTTATACAAAGGACACAAACCCTACTGGCTTCTGGTGGGGCTTGTGCTTCTAATCTGTGCTGATGAAAATCCCAACCTGCTGTGGATTTGTCTCTCACCAGCATCCCTCTTAGTGCAGAAATCACTTGTACTTAACCCGTGCGTTTTTAACTTCTTACCGTGGTTTGTCTGTCTGCAAGGAGCGTGGTCCTGCTTCACAGACATCACAAGTTCTTGGCTTTTTGTCAAACAGAGGTAAATTCTGAGGTTTTCAGCTCCTTTGCTTTTGGCTGAAGTCTTTAAAGGAGCACAGCAAATCAGCGTGAGTGACTGTGTCAGTGATGCCACCCTTTTGTGAAATCCTCCCTCTGTGAAAACGTGATTTGCAGCACTTCCAGTGACTTCATACTCGGACAATTTGAAGAGCCCAAGGTTCAGGCACTATCTCATGAAAGGACGATGATTACATGACTGGATGGAAACGTCTCCCTGAATTTTTTTTTTAAAGATGGAGACAGGCTGGGGTGGGGAGGTCTCTCTGGGAACTGCATGCACATAAATTTCAGTGCTTGGGCTCCTGTTGTCATGCAGCTGGAGAGTGCTACCGTATGTTCTGCAGCGTGTGCAAAAGCATAAATTCCTTTATTGCATATTTGTAAGCCTTATCTGCATTTATAATGCTCTGTTGTGCTACAGATTGTGTTAGTGAAAATGTCGCTGAAAGCAAACAGAGCTGTCCCTGTTGCCTTTTGAAAGAGGCCCATTTTTGGGAGGTTTGGTCAGTATGAAACATCCAATTGGAAAAAATATGGCAGTCAACAACAGACAAGGATGAAATGTGGATTTTTATTTTTCACTTACTTCCCATTTAGGAGGAGAAACTCAAGCGGTTCATCCATAAATGACCACTGTCTGAAATAGATGCAATCAGCTCTTGAGCTCCCTCCAAGAGCTCTCATTGTCTTTCATTCCACTTTTGGAGATCGTTCTCAAACTGATTTCTGTGCTTGGGCAAACCCAAACATGCAAAGACAGGAAAAAAATTTAAAAAAAATAAAAAAGTTATTCTATTTCCATGGCAACATCAATTCCCATTCCACAGGTGAAACAGCTGCCAGTTAGTCCACTCACTGAATGACAGCTCCTGAAGGCTCTTCATACTGCAACATTTGGCCAAAAATAACTTGGCATGCCACAGTTTTCCCACAAACCCAGAGAGAGAGTGAGATTAAACTGACTGGCAAGCAGACTGTCAACTCATTTAGTGTCTTCATGCTAAGAGGAAGAAAACAGTCTCTAAACATTTGAGAGGGAAAAGATGGGATGTTTATGGTTGGCACATAATTTTCATGGCCTAAAATGTAAAATATTTATGCTGTTGAAAGGAATATGAAATATCTTCTGTTTCGTTCACCCCAAGGGCACCAGGTAATTTGTTTTTCAGCACAAACCCGTTATAATTACATACATTCTGATTTAGAATTAATTAGCATTTCTTGAAGTTACGGTGACAAAACTAGGCAGCTCCTTGAAAGTAATTCTGATGGAAGTAAATCAGTTTCTCTTAGACTTTATGCCGGTGTTTGCTGAGGAAGAACAAAATTATTACTTTCATAACCATTTTATGATGATGTTCTGTCAGTAATTAGATATTACCACCTGATACTAAAATTGGTATCACTGTTACCTGTCTTTAGGAGATCTTAATGTGGAGCAGGTGTTGCTTGAGCTCTTCATGGGAGTATTTGATAGGAGGCAGTGAGGAAAAAAAGTAAGGCTTTTTTTGGCAAGTGCAGAGGAAGTGTTTAGACCTGTAATTACAACTGATTAACTTAATTAAAAACTGAGACAGACAATCCTGAGCTGATTTTTTAGAAACCTGTGCAAATAAGCCGTCAGGAAGGAGTTGGTGTGATGGTTTTTTTAACGGTTGTCTTGGGAAAGTGAAAATCAGCTCAAGCTGGAGGAAAAAAATGTGCATTTTACCACTTAAACCTGGGTAGAAATGAAAGGATTCCTGAAGGCCAGTGGTTACAATCAGCATAATTTAAATTAAGAAAGGAAGTAATTTAAATTAATGATAGTAATTTTTTTTTGAGAGAGAGAGATTCTGCCTTTGCATATCATCAGACCTCTGTAGATCAGTGGTCCAGTTGACTTTACTGGAGGGTTCTTGCTTCATGAAGTAGCTGACCTGCCAGGTGAGTTAGATTTGGGTTTAAGTTAGATTTAGGCCCAAAAAACCAAGTTAATTTAGGGTTATGCTGGAATTAGGGTTTTAAAACCTCTCTGCTGATTTTAACAGATTTATGCATCATTCTTCCCTGCCATTCCAAGCACCACGAGTATGCTCAGGTAGTTAAAAGGTGACATTCACTGACTGAAATGTTCCAAAGCCTCAGAAGAAAAGGCTGTTTATGCACAGGCATAAAAAAGTATCACCATATTATTTTTCTTTTTTGATGTGTTCATCAGCACTGCTGGATGATATTACAATACTGGGGAATGCATTTAAACCACTAGGAATGACTTTAAGTAATGTAGTTTTCACCTTAGCTTTTTGATTTCTCACTAATTTTTCAATAATGTTCGATGTTTTTGATAAAGTAAGTTTTTCATTTGTAATAATGATTAATGTAATGCCTTTCACCTTTGGCCAATTTGTGTTCATTTTAACTTTTACCTGTAACACAGCAAAGGGTAGGATGCCCACTCTGACGATTTGAAGATCCAAATATTGTCACCCAAAAACCAGCAGATTCCCCGGGGAATCTTCTGCACTGGCATTATCTTTCAGTGAGTGTATTCCTTTGGGAATACTGCCTTCAAAACCCTTCTCACATGCACCTTGGGAATGCATCCAGGTGTACTAGTGTGGCTTATTTTGTTTTTAGAGTTCATATACACAATGACTGTGTGTTTAGAAATGATTATTATGTGTTTTACTGGTGGCCTGTGTTCCAGGGAGGGTGTTATGGATCTTTTATCACAAGGGGACTCACAGGTGTGCCTTCAACACAGCCTTTCCAGCAGGCAATCCACATGGATAGTCCTGGAACGCTCTTCCCGCTAGGCAACGGTGATAAGCTTTTATCAAACCCACAAACGCAGCACGTGAGAATGATATGCAAAGAAGGCATAAACATTTCCAGGGAGTCCTGACTGCTGGCAGCCCTCCTTTCCATGCCCTGTAACTCACCACTCTTGTGCCATTTGAAGGAACACCAGGCAGTTCCCATCTTGCTCACACCGTTAGGTGCTGCCATCAGCCATTAGAACACACATCAGTGCAACCTGGATGGTTTTAATAGGATCTGTAAATACAGCAGCAATTCAGAGAAGGCAGCTCACATTTTGGTAATGTGCCATTAAAAGGCAGAAAGAAGAATAATAGGGAAAACAGCAGGGCCATTCATTCACCTCATTTTCATTAGGAAACACGATGTGCTGCATCTCTGGTCATTCTGAGGAAAAACAACCTTGTCAAGGAAAGTGGTGTTGCCTCCCTCGTCAAGCAGAAGCAAATTTCATTCTGCAGGGTGCTCAGAAAATCGCAGCCTCTCTTTCTGGTTTCTGCAAACCCAAAATCTTTTTATTGTTCCGACCCATTTCTTTCCTGTTTTCTGTAGAAATTTTTCTGTAGAAATGTGTTTATCCTACCAGTACTATTTGAGGGACCTTACTATATTTTGTGTATTAGGTACTAGATTTACCCTCCCAGTGTTCTGAGAAGTAGAGGTGAGCCATGAACTCTGCTGGAAATTATTAATTTTCTTCTTATTGTGAAGGTTCAAGCAATTCAAAATGGTAGTCAACTGCAGATATTAAAACACATTTAAAAACAAATAAAAGAAAGGAAAAAAGCTCTCTGTTACTGGTCACCAGTAACTGGAATTAAATGAGGGGAAAGCCTGTAGGAAGGAGTTCACATCTGGAATACTTAGAAGTGGGGCACCTGATGGAGATTTAGCCCCTCTAACCCATTCAACCCTTGGCTGGTGCTGTGCTGGGGTCGAGCGAGGATCTTCTCCTGCCTCTCTCTCACACAAAGGCCAAATATAGATTGCCACTACTGCTGAGCAGTTTGCAATCTTCAGCGAGTGACTGACCCAGATTTTCTTGTGGATCTTCCTCCATGGCATGGCTTAAAGGCTGTAACCTCATCCTCCCTCCCCAGGCCACAGATCCCATCGTCTCTGAGGCAGAATGTCGGTCTGAATTTCTCTAATCTCCAACCCACAACTTTGCAAAGCCATTTTTATCTCCTTATTTCTCTGCCTCTGTGTAGTTCTGTGTCCTCCGTGTAGTTCTGTCTCCTCCAAATACAGGCAAGAAAATAAACATCCCAGGTCAGAGTAAATTGTGAATTGTTTTAATTAATGGAATTAATGGATTAGAAACGAGGCTTAACTGATGGGTAAAGGGGCAAAATTTAGCAATACATAAAAATAAAATTTTATGCCAGGTAATGAGATGTTAGACATAAGCTAGAATGGACATATATAGAGATAGGAACTTGTTCCATAAAGAACTGCCCCAGCAAATGTGCCATTTGCTTAAGAAATAAAGCCAAGCAGCAAATTTAAAAATGTCTGCCTTAATTAACCTTAACAGCAATTTTAAGTGCAAAAATCTTAGGAACCCCAATACATCGTGTTCTATAGTCTATTCTCTACCAAGCCTCTCATTTCCCCTCAGAAAACATTTAATTTTGACTGGTATTTAAAGTTGATTTTTTTTTCAGGGATAGCCTAATTGTTGTCAAACTAAGATGTCACATTTTTCCCATGGGATATAATAAAATGATCATAGCAAAATCATAATGATCCACGTTCTGCAAAAGAGGAGCACAGTTAAATTTAAACATAGGAAGAGTGATCATAGGGAAGATGAAGTAAAATATATTGAACTACAGCGCCCACTATTAAGAGAAAGCAGATTTTTTAAAAAATTTCTACTGAAAAAGTAATTGCGCTAATATATTGGATATATAGGAAAAACGCTGGTTGTGTAAATGATTTAATATTATCTTTCTATTCAGTACACTTTCCAATATAGCCATCATTTTTCTTAACAGAATGAAATACGTTTTTCTTTGAAATCTACTTTTCCTTCCCTTTTTGACTGCAGAAAAAGGTCACTTTCTTTTATAAAATAAATATCCTGGTAATTTGTGACCTAGTAAAACAATGTTTCTTGGACCCAACTCCACCCATCTCACCCAAGTGCTCACCTCATGGGGACCCAAATCTCACATTAAAATTTGTGTTGATAGAGGTCAGTCTATGAGAGATTGATAACTTTGCCTCACTACGAAGCAAGGCTGGACTTGTAGACCGTGAAATGTATTCCCTGAAGGTTTCACTTCCCTGCATTCCCAGCAGAGAGAGCCTGGGGATGGATCTAAGGGAGCTTCCTTCCTGTGGGGGTGAACAGAGCCCATTTTGGTGTTGGCCCAGCCCACCCTGGCCTTTGACACATCCCCGGTGGAGACTGAAACAGAGAAGTGCAAGTTTGTGACAGGACAATCACAAGAATTCAAATGCAGTCTGCAAGACTTTCCTTTTCTTTTTTCCCTGTTTTGCAGAAGCATCATTTTAGAAGCACATTAATCTGATCTGACAAGGAGTCGAACTGAAAATAAAAAAAAGCCCAAGCATATGAACATGGCCATTAAACCAAGTTCTCTGCAGAGCAATGCACTCAGAAGTTAATTACAGCTGAATCTTCCTTGACCTTTGAACTTTTTATCTCTTGGCATTTTTGTAAATTTGTTTCTGGCTGAAAGCAAGAAGCTAAAGAAACTGGTTAAAATCCCGCAATCACACAGTATCATTAATTGCTTTTCCTTCAGGTTAAGAATGTGCAGGTTAGCGCTGGTGTTTGGCACTTGCAGCATCTCATTAGTGAAACCTACAGGACCAGCTCCTGGAATATGAGATCAACTGTCTAAATTGAGTATTCTTAATTACTTGGAATATTCGTTCTCCCCTTACTCGGCAGCAAGTGGAGTGTTGCTGTTATTGTCTCAGTGCACGAGTGTTGGTGGTAGAGATAAGTCTGTAACAAAGCCCTGACAGGAGTAATTCGTCTTCAAGATTAACGGAGCAATTCTGTGCATTGGTTATGTATTAATGAAACACGAGTGTGGTACATGGTAATGAATGTTCCTCCAGTGGCCTGAAAAGATGCTTTGCTGCAGCACAAGTCCTCTGAGTGTGGTTGTTTCCATTCACCCCGAAAACCTGTCACCAGTCCTCCTAATTTATACCATCATGCCATGCACTTGAATGAAATTAGGGCCAAATGTTTATTATTGCTTATTCTCATTAATTGCAAATATATGTTTATCTCTTAATACTCAGCAAAGTGTGGTGTTAAAATATTTTTCTTCCTGGTCCCTGAGAAACTGCAAATGGCACTAAGAGGGTTTTGGGTTTCTGTGATTAGAAGCACTGCTTGTCACTGTCACGGGGCAGGCCCTAGGTGACCTTGTTTGGTGGGTGGAAGTCCCAGGGGAAGAGTTTAATTGGAGTCCTGGAAACTGAAAGTTGCTCCCTGCCCACCATCTGTGCATTGGGCTGGTTGATCACCAGCACAGGCCACTGTGAGTGCTGCAAGGAGGTTTGAAATGAGGGAAACTCAACCAGGGCGACACCATCAGAGTCAGATTTTAGTGCTGTGAATTAGAGAGCCAGTGAAAAAAAAAAAAAGCAGATGTTATAGTCGGGAAGACTGCCATCTTTTCAAAATGATGGAAAAGCAATTTAGGTTAGGTCCCATGTTTCTAAAGATTACAAAGTATTTAGTGTGAAATTCATTAGCAGCTCGGGGAAACAGCTACCACTTCTTTTGGCCCAAAGGATTTCTGTGAAGTATCGTAGCAGTAAGCAACTTTTAAAAATTAAAGAGGTGAAATCTCCACAAGTTTAATTGAAGTTCAATATTTTCCATGGTTTCTAAGGGATTTGACTTGCTGATTCTACCCAAACTCTCTACCTAGTTTTAAAGATTAAAAAATTTATAGTGCCAGTGAAACAAGATTTTTTTGTTGCTCAAAAATATGATTTTTCTTCTTTTGAAAAGATCTTTTCAGAAAGAATGCTGATTCAATCACTGGTGTTGTATACTCAAACCTGCACTTATCACCAATGAATATCACTCTAAAAGAGTACTTTCAAAATGACAAGAACAGGAAAATTCTGGTCTCTTTCCTAGAATTGACAGACAGTATAAAAATATGCAGCCAGGTTTATCACCAAATCAGCTCTTTCACTATTAACAGTATTTGGGAAACCCCTGTGCATACAGACATAAATTGCTGCTATCATGTTCGTCATGGGCAGGACAGAAAAAGTTCTGTAATATGGAAATACGTATTTTTCATCCAATTTGTAGCTGGATGAATGAGACACCTTTTGGAAATTAGGGATGAGGGGATTAGAAAAACACGGTGAAAGACAAACAGGCCGTCCCCATATTATGAAAAATGAGCACCTGCCTTCCTTTCCCTTCACTGATTTACATATTCACCCAAAGTGAGAAAAAGCCCTTGAATAAGCCTGAACAAAAGCTCATTGTTTTAGAGGGACATCCTTGACACTACATAAGTAAATTTAGCACTTCATTGTGTCTGGGTAAAAGTCACTGGGGAAGTCCTGCTGCTGGCAGTGTTTTATTTGAGTTGTGATATCTCAAGCATTGCAATGTCTCAAGCTTTGATTAGCTTTCAGTTTTGGAGCTGTAATTAAAGGAGAAATGGTTCAACCAAAAAAAGTTCATTTTCCTACAGTTTTCATCTATTAGGTGTCTGCAACCTCCAAAATGCCATTTCTGCAAGTGTAGAACATCACAGGCTTTTAAACTGAATTGGAACTTTCTTTGGAAAAGTTTTCCACTTTAAATTTCATGTTTTTTGTAGGTACATGACATGCTAAGTATCAAAGCTCTGCTGGGTAAGACTAAAGATGTGTCAGCTCAATGAGAAAATGAGCACTTGCTTGCTTGCTTATTCTAATTATTGCATGACAGTGATAAGAGGCAGCACTTTCATGTCAGAAATTTGTTAATAGTTTTCCTTTGGTAATTCAGAATGGTTGATGACTAAAGTAACTGGAATTTGCCTGTCAAAGTTGTAGTCCCAGCCAAGGCTGCTGTGTCTGCAGTAACACAGAGGTAGATCAAGTCAAAATAATTCATGTAGTAAGTTATTGATGTTCTGATATAAGCCTTTGGGGCCAAAAAAGACAGAGAAAGGGGAAAAAAAGAATGAGAAAAAGCAATTAGATATTATGATATGTGAGAGCACTATGTACTTGCAGAATTAGTAAAGGTGGAAGGAATAAATTATTACCCACTTTGCCCTTCTGGATAGCATAAACCATATAATTTAATGCAGATCTTGATAACTGCAGTTTAACTCAAGTATTGAAATATGTTTGTTTCCTTGACACTATAAAAGTTGAGATAATAACTATATTTCACCTCATATTTCAGTGTAATTAAGTTTGAATTTGCATTTTCTGTTCAATGCACATATATGCAAATATACCCAAATCTAACTTACAGTGATAAATAATGGTCAAGTGGAAAAACACTGAAGGAAGGAAAAACTTTAGTTTCTTCCATGAGAACTGCTGAAATTCGGGCTGGGGAATAGCTGTCTCTTGGCCTGGCTGCAAACTTAAAAATGGAAGAGGAAAAAAATCCCCAGTTGAAATGAAACTCAGAAAATGATCTGCTGGACTGGTACTGGAGTAGCAGAGTGAGGAAAGTGAGACACTGCCTTTCCCAAACCCTTTGAAACGTGATGTTATAAAATAGTTCACGTTGGTATGAGTGTTGGAGAAACTCAGTGTTAATTCACATCCCTAAAATTAGTGAAACAACAAGCAGACTGGGATCTCCGACCTGGATGGGAATGGCAAGGCTTCCCTGCTGCAGAGAGACAACAAATTCATGGAGGAAAACCAGGGAGGAGAAGTGTCAGCCCTGCCTTGGTCCTGAGGGGGGCACAGGCCCTGCCCAAAGTGCTGTGGGCATTGAGGGGCTCCACTGGAGTGACCAGGTGTTACAGAATCCCAGAATTATCAAGGCTTGGAAGAGCCCTTCAGGATCACCCAGTGCCACCCCAGCAGCACCAGCATCACCCCAAACCCTGTCCCCAAGGGCCACATCCAGACTCCTCCTGAACACTCCCACAGACAGTGACTCCACCACTCCCTGGGCAGCTCATTCCAAGGCCTCACCACTCTGCGAGGGAAAAATTGTTCCCAGTCTCCAACCTGAGCCTCCCCTGGTGCAATTGGAGGCCATTTCCTCTCCTCCTTTCCCTTGGGACACGGCAGCAGAGCCCGACCCCCCTCACTGCCCCTCCTGTCAGGGAGTTTTGGGGAGCAATGAGGTCCCCCCTGAGCCTCCTCTGCTCCAGGCTGAGCCCCTTTCCCAGCTCCCTCAGCCATTCTTCACAACTCAGGTATTCCAGGTGCTGCCCCAGCTCCATTGCCCTTCTCTGGACACACTTGAAGACCTCAATGTCCTTTTAGAAATGAGGGGCCCAAAACGGGACACAGGACTTGAGGTGTGGCCTTGTCAGTGCTGAGAAGAGCAGGACAGGAGTGACAGAGGCCAGTGATCACTTTACTTTGCCATACACTCGATGGCAAAAAGGGAAATCCCAAAAAAAATGCAGAAGCATTTTTAAAAAATAAACCAAAAGGGTAATCTGAAAGCACAAAATCTTTGCAGGCATCATGGCTACAGCTGAAAGATCATATATCGGAGACCAGGTCGTCTGTTAAAAAGCTATCATCTATCAAATGCTGCCATGGTCAAACAAGAGGCTAAAGAAGGATAACAAAAGAAAGAAGTCATCCTTCAGAAACCCAATGTTATGTCCAAAACCAGAAAACAGGGAATAACTCAACCTCTGGTGATTTTTATTGTGTGGAAACATAACATGTCAGGGCACAAAGATTTTTAGAAGCAACTTGAAAAGATGTCGAGGAAAGAATGCATTTATTTACAGACGCAACAGAAATAAAACTTCTGTCAGAGTGTACAGAGGGCCAGTAGATTAGGAATGTGTGAAAGGGCTGCTAAGGGAAGATAAGGCTGTACCAAAAAACCCACAAAGGATCAGCTGCAAAAAAAGAGGTCTATGGAACAAAAAGGCAAAATCAATGTTAGCAAATTGCTATCACCAGACACTCAAAAATACCCAAATATCAGAAAAAACCCAACCAAGATAACATAAGAAGATCCAAAAGGCATCAAGAGAAACTCAAAATTCTTGAGGAAGAAAAGTTCTGCACCTGTATAAAAACCTGTCTAAGAAGCAGGTCACAGTTTCAAGAGACTTCTTTGGGAAGTCACCAGCAGAGTGTGAAAGGTGTGAAGGGTGAGGTGACAGAGGCTCAGGACAGATTCAGAGAAATGTGACACAGTTGGTTCTTATGGATCTGCTTGTGCAGAATTATCCTGTAGTGTAAAACTTAATTATTATGTAGTGTAGACAGGAGACGACAAAATCCCAGGTGCCAGGGAAGATGTGGTAACAAATTAATATTCTCCTTCTCTCTCCTCCCTCCTTTTCTCCCCCAAAAGATCGAGCTATCAGATTGCATTATCTGGTGGAAGATTGGAATGAGCAATGGGATGCACGTCCTCACACCTCGCATAATTAAGCTGAGAACCTTATTGCTCAGAGTGTCCCACACACTACAAATTTACATGGATTTAGAAAGTGCTCGGACAAATTCATGGCAGGAAGCATCCCACTGGGGACTGTTGAATGCAGAGATGCCGTCAGAGGAGGGCTCTGAGCTTCTAGAAAATGGGAAAGTATTCTGAAATATCAGTATGTGCTTACCCTGTTCTTACAGTCTTTATTAGGCCATTCACCACCACTAACCATCAGAGATTGAATGATCTGATGCAGTCTGGATGCCTTTTTTTAATATATATATATATAAATACACTTTAATGAAAAGTCTGATTTTATTATGATTTTTAATTTTTTTTTCAAAATTGCCAGGAAAAGGAGCCCCTTTATGCAGTTGATCAAATGTAAAACATGTAGGAGACACGGGTCCAGGTCATTCCCTGTCAGAAGAGAATAAATCCCATATTGTTTACCTGTTCAGGAGGAAACCCATAGTCACAGGTACAGGTTATTTAAGTTCATAAGAATGTAAAGTGCATTTTTTTAATCTCTCCTACTGACACTTTCATGTTATGTAAAGAAGAAAATGTTCAGCAATGCACATTCTGGAACCACGGAATCCTCTTAAATGATTTTTGAAACCGCCAGACCAGAGAATCCCACCTTCCCTCTCCCCATCTCTGCTTCAGTTGCTAAGTTAATATTTCAAGATGAGTGTGAAGCCAGAGCCACCTTAAAAAAAAATACCCCAAAAAAACTCAACAGAAATGGACAGGATGCTTATTGGAGATGTGAAAGAATTATCAACTTCATTCACTCAGTTATGCAAAGCAGAGAAAAAAACCCAAATATGCTTAGCAGGCTGCTAGTCAGGGTAGTCCCCAAGGAGGGGAAGATTTGTGTTTTGAGCTTATTTAGGCAGAAAAGAAATTGATCATCTGTGTATTGAAGCGCTCAGACTGCTAAACCATGGTTTTGTGAAAACCAGCTTTTTACACTCTTTTTTCATTTACATAAAAATCTTTGGTGAATTTCAACCAAATTTGCAACTAGTTTGAGTCTGACCAGATTGTCTTGTCTCCGGCAAACATAGCATTTTCAGAAAATCCTTGCTTAGATCTATTCAGAATTTTCTTATTTGGTGGTTCCAGGAAGAAAAAAATCTTAGTGATTTTATTAGCATTAGAGTGCAAATCTACGTTTTCCTATTTCTATCGGGAATTCCAAAACAAAGTTGTGTCAAACTCCAGTGGAGTTGTAATAATGACACAGAAAACTTGCATCTAAAATTTTCAAAGATATAAACAGGGGGAGTGAGCAATCCTCAGAATTTTAAATTACCACTTTAATACTGATTTCACAGTTTGAAATTTGCCATCAGGTTGTTTAGGGGTTTTTGTTTATTTCTGTATGATCAATGCAAGGTTTTGCTACCTTGTTTTCTTCAGGTTTTTTCTTAGGTTATTGAAATTTAAATGAAAGCAGAATTTGGCTTCAGGCAGAAGATAAATTACATGTACTTTTCAATGAAGAAATCTCAGCATAATCCAGGACATTTAACATTGCCATCCGTAGCTGCTTTGACTCTCCAAGATTAACCAGAACAAAATCCAGGACAATCAATGTATGGAATCATACATAAGGATCTGAGAAAGGATATTCCATTCCTCTGTATTTTTTTTTTTTTTGTAGCAATGATAATATTTGAATTTGAAATTATGCTATGTGCTCACTAGAAACTGCTGAAGTGAAAACTCATTTACAGAGCTGGACATTGAAGTGCCAATATCGTGTCATGGCAATTCCAGGGGGAGCTTTCAGCCTTAGAAGATGCTTGCTGGTGACAAAAATCCTGTAATGTTTGAAGGACTTCTGCATCCAAAGCAGAGTGGGAAGCAGGCCAGGGGGAATTCTGCCCCTGTGCCCCGCTCAGGTGAGACCCCACCTGCAGAGCTGCTCCAGCTCTGGGGTCCCAGCACAGGGAGGACGTGGAGCTGCTGGAGAGAGTCCAGAGGAGGCCACGAAGTTGATAAGAGGCCTGGAGCACCTCCCCTTTGGAGACAGGATGAGAAAGTTGTTGTAGGTCAGCCTGGAGAAGAGAAGGTTGTGTGGAGACCTCACGGCACCTTCCAGTGTCTGAAGGGGCTACAGGGAACTGGAGAGGGACAATTCATCAGGAACTAGAGTGACAGGACAAGGGGGAATGGCTTCAAACTGTAAGAGAGTTTGAAGAAATTGTTTACTCAGAGAGTGGTGATGCCCTGGCACAGGTTACCAGAGCAGCTGTGGCTGCCCCTGGATCCTTGGAAGTGTCCAAGGCCAGGCTGGATGGGGTTTGGAGCAGCCTGGGACAGTGGAAGGTGTCCCTGCCCATGGCAGGAGGGTTGGAACTGGATGATCTTTCAGATCCCTTCCAACCCAAACCATTCTGTGATTCTATGACTCTCTTTCACTCCCACTGCAGCACTCAGACCTCAGTGAAAACATTACCAAAACTCTGCAGTAGCCAAGCACTCTTCTCAGGTTTTTTATAGTTGTGTTTGTCCCTACCCAGTAGAAGAAGGCATTTTATGCCTCTTTGTTTTGGAGACTTGGAGAAAGGACACTTGATCCCTGCACATGGAAATGCTCCCTGTTATGGCAGGGTCCTGGTACTGATGAAGCCCTTCCAGTAATGCAATATTTCCACAGCACAACTGACATTTTGTTCTTCAAGGGACTTGAAACTACTGTATAACTTAAGTTCGTGTCTTCGTGCTGATTCACCTTGACAAGGAAGTAAGAGAAAGGATTTTTTGTGCTATGAGGTCTATAGGTGAGGAAGATGAAGGTGGGAGACAGTAAAAGCATGGTGGGAATGGAGGGAGTGTGGACATACAGAGGTTCTACTTAAGGATAGAACATTTTTACTCTTTTCTCCCAAAAAGCCCATTGTTTCTCCCACTGTTCTTGCTCATATGAGGGAAGTTCCATGAAAGATGCACAAGTGCTAATTTCCTAAATAATCTCACATTACCACAATGCTTGGAGTCTTTTTAGTAAAGGGAGTCAATAAATCAGGAAAAGCAGAGCTTTATTTGCACACACGGGCAGGCACAAAGCAGGATTTTTAACTGGCACTGGAGTGATGAGAAGCAATCCCTGAAGAATGCTTCCTCCAGACCAGACCTTGAATATTTAATAATGGTGAATTACCAGAACCCTTCAACCATAATGAAGGAATAAGCAGGCAATTAGAGCAAACTGCAAATCCCTTGCCCTAAAAACCCTCCAGCATTTTAACTCTCTCTGTGCATCTGCCATTCCCTTCTGATTTCCCCCACTTATTTAAAAATCACAGTGAGAAAATGTTTTTTACCATCTCTTAGAAACCCTCCTCCATCCTTCTCCTTCTCAGAAACAGTGTTGGTATCTTCTCTTGCAAAATTCAAAGCCCCTGCTGCTTACTGAAGCTTCCTGTAGCATCTTGAGTTGGTATCGCAGCCATTCTCATATGAAATGTGAGATATAATTCAGAAACCCACTTTCATCTGTAGAAAGTGCAATGTTTAATCCTTGCAGAATATCAGAAAAACAACTCAAGTTGTCAGGAGCATCCGAGGACATGAGCAGCCAGTGGTGTTTTGGCCTCCTTTCTGTTGGTTTGTGGTTAGTTGGTGTTAGACAAACCCAGCAAAGCTGAGAAGCAAATGATTTATGTGTGCAGTATAGCTCCATACTTCTGAAATATCTCTGAAATCCTTAGAAATTCGGAATAGGCTGAGCAGATGAATGAACATTTGGACCTAAACTTGAAAGTAAGCCAGGAGTTTCATATATAGAATCACAGAATGGTTTGGGTTGGAAGGGACCTTAAAGATCATCTCATTCCACCCCCTGCCATGGGCAGGGACACCTTCCACTATCCCAGGCTGCTCCAAAACCCATCCAGCCTGGCCTTGAACACTTCCAGGGATGAGACGTCCATAACTTCTCTAGGAAATCTGTGCCAGGGCCTCACCACCCTCACAGGGAAGAATTTTTTTTCTAATATTTAATCTAACCCTACCCTCTATCAGTTTGAAGCCATTCCCCCTTGTCCTGTCACTACATCCTCTTGTGAATAGTCCCTCTCCATGTTGGTTAGTATCATCTTTAATATCATTTGAAGAAATAAGTGTCCAAACCTGTGCATCAGATTTGGAATATTCTCCAGTGGGATCTGACCTCTGAGATTGCAATCTCAAGATCTACTGATACAGAGAAAGAATGGGAAAAAAGCCCTCATGGCTTATGGATGTTACTGAAACAGAATTTAAAAGGAATAATGAGAAACTGCAACCAGACTGAGGAGGATTTGGATCATTTAGGTAATTGGGTCAACAGATGGTAAAGAGTGTGGTATAGAAATATGTAAAATAATTAGTCTGGGAAAAAGAAACCAATCATCCAGCACACTGATGAGGAAACAAGTGTTGATTATTGTGGGGAAATCATTGAAATAATCAAGATGGTGCCCAGCAGAGGGGAACAATGCAAACAAGTCATTAGGCTGTGGTAGAAAAAGGATAAAGAGATAACAGGTGATCTAATTTCTGTTTGCGAGATCTGACTTTTACATCTGGTCATAGGATTAAGAAGCAAAATCAGTGTTTCCTTATAAGTGACGCTTAAGGCCTTGCCTTAACAGAGATTTACTGCACTAAGTATTGACTGCTGAGAAGATGGAAGTACCGGCACAGCAAATTTTTGGACACCATCTAGTATTTTTATGTGGCATTGCTCTATGGATGGCAGGAACAATATCATGGTCTTGGAGTGAACATTTAATGCAACAGAGTAGCGCAAATACCAGAGGATATCATGCCGTGCACAAAAGTTACTGTAGTTAAATTTAATTCAGTGTGGCTCTAATTAAAGATTTTGAGATATTCAGAATCATGTTTGTGGTTGGAAGTACCTTGGTTTTGATATTGACAGGTGACAAACCTCCACATTTAAAGAAATACAAGTTAGGAACAATAGTTTGGCAATTCCTAGTATTTATGTACCTCCAGATGGACTAAATTATCTGATGTTGTAAGTTCTTAAGCTGTTGAGAAGCTCTGTACTTTGCTTTAGCCCAGGCTTGGGCACTGTGCCTTTTAACAGATGCAGAGAGAGGGGTTTTTTTATAAAACATTCCTTTTAAGCTTCATCTTTAAAGTCTGCTTCCCTGGATAACACACTAAAGAGATCTGCATCCAAAGTCCCTGTCAAAACCTCTTGTTTCTAGGATTTAACACTTAACATGGGTAGACATCCCCCAAACTGTACCCAATTCATCTCCAGCTGGGTGAAAACATGGACAGGCAAGCTTAGATTGCCCACACTAAACTGAAAAGTCATTTTGCCCAAGAAAGAGGAAGGTGGGGAAGGTTGGTGTGGAAGAGAAGATTAATTCCTTTTTATTGGAAAGGACATATTTGAATTCTAATTCATTCTGTACAGGATCTGGCTTAAACGGCAGTTTCTGTAACCCAGAGAAATAATAGTGACCATAAATTCCATATATATATATAACTTTCTGTTCTCATATGAAGTTGCATTTTCCATTGCATCATTCAGAGAAGAAACCTGATATATCTGAAGCCAGAGAGATTGATGGGATGTTTGAAGCTTTTTCAGAAACTGAAGTGATAATATTTGTGATCTGGATATTCCAAAGCATAGTCCACTGTTATTAGAAATTAATTGTAGCAGGCAGGACATTCCTCTAATTAAGAGGTTGGATTTTTCATCTTAAACCAGCACAGATACACGAACCTTATCTACAACCTTTCATAAAACAAGGACTTTCCTTCTCTGCTCATCCTGTTCATCTGTAACAGAAAAACCTGTTCTAAATGCTACTGTTGCTGTTTTATATGTGAATCTTTATGTTTGCAGTAACTTTTCTAGACAGCAGATACAATTCTTTTCCCTTTCTCAATCTATTAATGCTTCCCATGGGTTTATTGTGCAGTGTTATCTAAAATCACAAGGCTGACAATGTTGTTTCCTCTTGCTTTTATAGACTTGAGGGAACAAATTGTGTTTCATAATCACGCTTTCATCTTCTTCTTTAGATAACTAGCAGAATATGTTGGAAGCAATTATTCTGAAGTAACTTTTTTATTGTCATAGTAAAGAATTTCTAGTTGTTCTGTTTAATTGACCTCAATTTGATATATTATTGTGGTTATTTCAACACATTTTTGTAAAAGTATTTTGCTAGAAATCATATTCCATCTAAAACATGTTATTTCAGGGCTCTGAATGTCTCATGTGATGATTATAATAATATAAAAATGATCACTTTTACACACCCCTGCAGCTTGCTCTCATGTTGCAATTGCTATCAGCTTTCTTGCAGCATATTTAGATGTTTCACTCTTTTGACCATTAGGTATTGGAAACAGAAAAATTTCTACTGCTTTTCCTTTATTCTTACCCTTTCCAATCTTTTGAGCCTTTGCTCAGAGGAGTTGTGAATGAAGGTGTAATAAGGAATAAAGTAAGGCCATCCATGAGACTGTTTTAATGTTGGCAACAACTCTAGGAGTCCCTTATTGCTTGAAATAAATCAATTTTTGAATATGAGTTCTGAGAAAGTTACTACTGTTCTGCAGCATTTTAACACCTCCTGTCTTTTCAGTAACTTGTCAGACTGGAATAATAACACTTAAACTGCAAGAATCCTCCTATCTTCTCTTCCAGTGACTAAACCTACTCCCTGTTGCTACTTTCAGTGAATTTAAAAGCTGATGAGCAGTGTGGTCCCATGGATAGAGTTGTAGTTCAAGGTTAAAAAATACGAGGACTTTGAGTAGTGCTGCCACTGTGGCTCTGTTGTGTCAACACGGCGACTTCAGGCAGCCGCGGTGTGACCTTGGACAGGTCTTCTTCTGTGTAATTCAGTTTTCTCTCTATTTCCCTCTGTCCTGTCCATTTATATTGTCCATTTAGAGGCTCTGGATAAGGTTCTGTGACAGGCTGAGTGTATATTTACACAATGTGGATGGTGACAGTGCCCTGCACGGCTCCTGCAATGCCTGGGAGCCATCCTGTTATAAATACCAATGTTCTGCTTTCTAACGTTTTTAGAATTTACAAAAATAAGTGTGAGTGAGCTGATCTTTTTTTCCCCCTCAAAAAGCTGCTACAATGCAACTGTACTGGATACAGTAAAAATTAAAGAGAAAATAAATAGTTTTCTTGAGGCCCAGGGTAATAATGTCTAAGGCAGGGGAAGAGAAGAAAAGGTACATGGCAAACTTAATGGTCATGGCACATTCTCCTGTGCCACTTGATGTATCTACAGGTATATGAAATCATGGGGGTCCTAAAACCTTCCAGCACCCTCTGTAGCACAAGTTTCTGCAGTATTTTGGATTATTTTAATTCTTTTTCATTTCATAAATTTGTTCTTAATGATGAAAACCCAGCTACCTTGATGTAGATAGAAAATTTCGTGTGCATAAGTTTCAGTCAAACTACAATCGTACTGGTGCAGCAGCTCTGTCTTCAGGTGGAATATTGGGAAGAGATTGGAAAGTCAAATTATTCTGGCAGGGACAAAACTGTCCTGTGAATGTGTAGAAGGGGTTATTGTATAGAAGGGATTGTTGGTCCTTTGGCTTACAACAAGTGAAAGAAATCCCAGGTTGTTTAGGTACAATATCCTGGGATGGAACTTCATCCCATTCCAACCCCCTGCCATGGCAGGGACCCCTTCCACTGTCCCAGGCTGCTCCAAGCCCCAATGTCCAACCTGGCCTTGGACACTGCCAGGGATCCAGGGGCAGCCACAGCTGCTCTGGGCACCCTGTGCCAGGGCCTCCCCACCCTCCCAGTAAAGAAATTCTTCCCAATATCCAACCTAGCCTGACTTTCTGGCACTGGGAAGCCATTCCCCCTTGGCCTGTCACGCCAGTACCCCATGAAGAGTCCCTCTCTGGATATCTCACTCTAACTTATCTTTAAAACACTTCTAAAGAAAAGCTTTTAAACTCTGGTTTTGAAAATATTTGTAGGGTATCTGTCCAAAGGGAAATGCTTGTTAAATTCATATTCATGAACCTCAGAGAATCCTCCTTGGCAAGAACTTTCAAAAAAAAGAATTTTGAAAACAAAATAATTGCCAGGATATCCTTTTGTAAAGGAAGGGGATGGGAATCAACTCACCTTCAACTTTCACATAACAATGTGCTTAAACAACATGTCACTATTCTGAATTCAGTGACAATGGTGAGACAAGCTCAGTACTTACAAAACAAAATGCTTAAAGTTTTTGACATCTGTTGAACCAAAACCCCATAATGGAGTAACAAAATATTTTGAGGGAAAAAAAATAAGCAAAACATGAGTAGAATCACAGTCAGCAGCAGGTCATACAAAGCAATTACCTCAATTTAAAATTTTTTCAGAGGCTGTAATTATTTTTTGTTATTGTGAATGCTCTTGTAGCATGTTTTAATTCCCTTCATTGGGGGAAATAAAAAGAAGAAGAAAGGCCCAAATAGAGCTAAGTGTGAAATATGTTGGCTTTTTTTACAGCTTGTTTCTCATCCACTCAGGACTGCAGGTGGTCTGCAACACCTCTCAAGAAGTGCTGTTACTCATATTTTTTTCCATCTTGGCCATTTTCTCCCTCACTGGAAAATTTGAAATCTTCCACGATCACAAAAATATTTTCAGCTCACATTTATAAAATCAAACTTACTTAAATTCACTAGTGAAAGACCATATTTCACATATTTATATCAGGCGTAATGCCTTTGCAGCATCCTGATCATTCATAATGAGGAGGGAAATTTATAGTTCATTCTGTTCTGTTTGTCTTCCTAAGTGCAATCTTCGATGGCAATATGGGGATAAATTATAATTGCAAATTAGTTTTCTGCAAAATGGTTCTTGAACATTGAAATTTTCTATGCCATAAAAGGGAATTGTACAGACTTATAAGAAAACGAAAATTATTTTTGTTGTGCTTACCGCAAAGAACCCTAAGGACACTTTCCCAAAGGAATAAATCAGCAAATGGCTGAAAATTGAATGTTGGGATTTCATAACCTGCTTGGAAAACCTGATCCAGTGATGCATTACTCTGCTATTAATTTATTTTCTTAAATGAGGAGTACTTTTAGTGAAGCAAACAGACTCCTAAGTGGTGCAAATGATCAATGAACTGAAACTATAAACTCTGTGTCTAAAAGGAAAGAACTTACGTTAAATCTGATGTTACAGGGTCTAAGGCCAACATATTACAGAAAAATCAGCGAATCTGGGCATGAAAAGTCAGAAGAAGGTGGTTGAGAATGGCCAGCATGGTTCTGTGTAGTAGAATCCTGAAGTTCAATTAAATTGTATTATGGACACTATTTTTTGTTTGGTGTTTGCACAGGGGCTGTTAAAGCAGATTTATGGTGCACAGCAGTGTCTCTGACCCATTAGCCATTACCAATAATTAGGTTTTTAAACCAACTCCAACAATGAAAAAAGAAAAAAAAATCATCCTAAGTAGTAAAAGGAAACATGAAAAAGGTTTTATACTGTATGACTTTTCAAACAATAGAGTATTTACTGAAGTGGACACAATGAAATGCGATTTTTCCTAACAAAAAAACCTTGAACTCCAAATTGAACTTCCACCATGAATAAAGAAAAGCAAATTTTGGGTTATGTTAAGAGGATCATGGTCAGCTGAGGGAGGGAAGTTATTTTCTTTCTCTAGTTGGTGCTGGTGAGGTCACAGCTGGAATACAGCTGTTGAGATAGATGTGGAGAAGCAGGAGATGTTCCAGTGGAAGGCAAAGCAAAGAAATAATTTCTTCTCTTAAAACTAGAGCTTGAATTTCTTGAATTCTAAGAGCGTTTTACATTTGGCAATAAATTATTTTCTTTCCATCACTGGATTTTATTCAGTACCTAGACCACAATCACCAGTACATAAAACAACCGTGAAAGTAAATCAGACTTTGTGTAAAAACTTTAATGCGTCTTATATCTTTATTGTAAGCAGGGTGTTTTTTGTGTTGGAGTCTCTATTCTGATTCCAGTCCTTTAAGAATGTGCAGAAATTAATAACAGATCAAGACTGGTCTAAATTTTCATTTATTGATAAACTATGACAGCAATAAACGTTACCTTAGTCATGTCCTGAGAATAAAAAGAGATGATTAACCATCTGGCTGGAAGAAGGAAAACAACCCCAAAGTACAGACTTGACACAGAAATAAAAGGCCATTGCTTTATAGGCAGCAATAATTAAATGAGTTATGTCTAATGTGGCCAAATTAAAAAGTATCCAGACTTTGCTATGGTGTGGGCCATCCATGAGTTTCACAGAGATCTAAATTTGAATTTTGCCTTTGGTCAGTCACTTGGCAAAGATCCCAACTGACACTGTCCCGGAGCCATAATTGGAAACTGTGAATGCATGCAAATATTTCTCTCCTCCGCTGCATTTTCTGCACACAATAACTGTGTTTTCACACCAGAGGCCTCCAGGGCTGCCCTCTGGACCAGAGCCCTCTCCTGGGTCAAAACTCAGACAGGGCTCCAAGCCTGCAGAGCTCACAAGTGGTACACATTGTAGGATGGTTTCCCACCACAGCAGTGCTGCCCCAAGCTGCATTTTGCCTCCAGGTTTCAAATCCTACAAATGGGATTTTTATTTATCTGTGAGAGATCTGGCAGGGAGTACAGTCACTCATTCACACAAAAAAAATTGCAGGATCAAGCCATTAAAGAATCACAGAATCATTTAGGTTGGAAAAGACCTCAAAGATCATCTTTGACTGACCTCCAGGGATGGTGACTCCACCTGCCTGACAAGCCTTTCCATTAAGAATTTCTTCCCAAATTAGCTTCACTGCAGCTGAATACTGAGAAACAGTAAAACTTTGGATGGAGACTGATCCTTCTAAAGTTATTGGGAGTTTAGTAATTTATATCAGTGAGGCCCTAATTCTCCCTTGCAAATAGAAGCCATTGGCAGTACAAGCACATCCTGTGTGTGTCACTTGTCTTGCAGATAAAGAATGCAGTGGAGCAAATTTGGTAACAGTTGTGTTTGGGCAACTTTGGTAAAATTTGTGTTTGGACAAATTATCCTTTGATAAAAACAGTTTTTTTCACACACATACAAGAAACCCAAACCAAACAAACAAACAATCGCAAAAACCAAAACCCAAAAAAACCCCAAAACCCCAAACAAACAAACAAACAGAAGAAGATACAACTGCAGTTCTGCAATTTCTCTGTTAACTTATTTTGCATCACTGATTTTTTCCACGTCCAGATTTATTTCCATCTGCCTAATTCTGCCTTTCCATTTGCCATGTGGAAGTGTTGTCTGAGATAGACAGGATGTCTATATTTACACAGAAGACAATTTAAGTTGTTTCATCATTTCATTTCATGGTTGTATATATGCCACAAATCTGTTCTGCTTTTTTTAATAGTTCCTGAGGTGAGGGTGTTACAGACTGAACAGAAGTGATTATGTCCTTTCTTTTCCTGGAAACACAGCCTCTTGCACTTGGAAGAGGCAAGTGAAGTGACAGGAATGGTTTTTTTCAGTCTTCTGAAACAGAAAGGTTTTTACTTTCATTCTGAATTCTCTTTGAAATTTTAAATTCCACCATGATTTTACCCGTAAAGAGAAATGTGGTTTTTTTAAAGACATCTTCCTTCTGCAAGTACAACAGAGGTAAACCCAAAAGTTTTCTAAGAGTTGTCTGTTTTCCTTTGGCTTAATCAGATCATGACCAACTTCCCTCCTCAGCTCTTAGGGGAGTGAAAAAATTTGCTTCCCATTAGAGGTGTCCTGGAATTTGATGCCCTCTGATGTCAAATAAGTTGTAAAGGCTTCGTGAATCCACCAGCCCTTTCTGGATTCATAGTTTGCCAGTGATGTCTTCTGGAGTTTTGATAACTTCCAGTATTTTCAACAATATTTTTCATTTGGAAAGATCTCAGACCTGTTTCCAGAAGAACAAGTGACCTGCAAAGGAGGAAAGTGAGATGAAAAAAAAGAGTTTAGGGGTGAATACATTGAGATTGGATTCAACTTCGGAGTGTACATGTTTAAAAGACACTAAGCAGTGCAAGACGAAGATTTTTGTAAAACATGAGCAATTAAGGACTCCTTTTTTGTGATTTCTGTTTAATTCAACTGTTGAAAACGAATTCCGCTTTTCTGAGACTCATGAAGCTTAATTTGTGCAATCTTTTCATGCACAAAACAGCCTTTAAATCACGTCCTCCTTGGAGATATCATTACTGATGCTGAAAACAAGATGTTTTAACATTACATAGTGCTAGAATAAATTGGGATGTACAGGCCTGGTGTGAAGTGTTGAAGGGGTGAGGAGAGTGTGCGTGAAGGCAGAACAACGCTTGACAAGCTGAAAATGGAGGAAACCTTAGGGAGATCTTCTTTCTAATGTGGGGGATCAATTAATACAAAACACAAAGTAAACAGAAAATATCAAAGCAATTTGTTGGGGTGGAATCACTGGAAATATTACTGGTTAGGGAGTATGAATCCCATTACCTGTAGGCTGCTAGCTTAAGCCTGTAACTCTAAATATAGAAAACCAGTTTTAAATTAATTCTCTGGCTTAAGTAAAATGATATGTTTGTCCTTTTCCCTCCTTGGCTATGAATATTGTTTTCACAGCAACCAATCTGACCCAAACCTTCCGTACAAGTCAGGACCACAGTTGTACCTTCACTTCTGGCTATTGGCTGGAATCGGAAATGCTGAAATAACTGGGAAAGATATAACTGTGACTGGTACGAAAAACGATGAAAATCATATGTGAAAGGAATAAAATAGACTTTGAATGACTATTGAAATGACTAATAGTTCACAAACCATCTGCTGTTAATTTCTGTTGTTGCTTTGTGGAGGGACAAGGGAAAAGTTATTCTTCAGCTTGACTTTTGCCTAATTTGAATTAGACAACGATAGAATTTATATTATCTCTAAAGTAGTTGCATTTAGAACACATTAATCAGTCCCTCTGAGATGTTTTTATAAAGCCCTATTTCATCCTTCAAGTTTCTGAGCCATTCAATGAAATACTGCAAGGCAAGGCAGAGAAGGTGTCCTTGCCTTACAAAGTGAGTGGCAGGATTGAGTGTGGGCCCAGATAGGTTTTTCCCCATGATTCTGCCTCCTTTCCATATTTTTTTGCTGGTAGTCCATCTGTAGAAAAAATCTCAAGCTGAGATGCCTGTATTCTCCACTGGCATAAATATGTAAATTTCGGGAAGCACAATCGGTTGAAAAATCTGTCCATCAACTCAGGTTCAACCCACGACAATATAGACCTTATAAGAGTATTAAACAGGGGAAATGACGTGGTGGGCTGTGCTTTTTTGCTCTTCAACCACCAGTCTGTGCAGATGATGTGAGATTTTTCGGACCAAGTATTGGGCTCTCCTGTTGTGGAGGAGTGCAGAGCTGCCTGTCTCAGTTATTCCTGTGTTAACCCATTTTTCAGAACAATCTTAAGCAAGGGTTTGATTGGCAATCAAAACCCCCCCCGTGGCACAATGGTATTGATGGGTTTGGACAGGGTGCAAAAATTTACTCGCTGTGAATAAGGAAATTGGCAGAGGGAAAGGATAGGGTCGTGTTAGGACTTCTGAGTCCCAGGAAGTGAGTCTCGCATGTTTTAACACTTTCCAAAGAGAGATGCTGACTGAGTTCCATCACCACAGCAGTTATTTGGTTCAGCATGAAGAGGAAACCAAGGCAGTAAATGGATATTGAAAAGGGGATAAAAAGAAGGAAGCACAAGTGCTGGAGTAGACATGACAAGGTGACAGCAGATACAAGAAAAAGGCTTAGTGTGACTTGGATGACTGATTTCAAGCAAAAGTTTCTGGGGATTGAGGTCAGCCATTTATCTCTCCTTCCAATCCCATGTGAGCCCCCCAGGGAAAATTGGACATTGGGACTAAACTGAAAGGAGGAACAGTGAGGAATTCTTACCATCTACCTCAGTTTCTAGATTACGGTTTCCTAACATAATATTATAGAATAGAATCCCAGAATCATTTAGGTTGGAAAAGACCTCCCAGGTCAGAGAGTCCAGCCTGTGACCAATCCCCACCTTGTCCCCAGCCCAGAGCACTGAGTGCCACGTCCAGGCCTTCCTTGGACACCTCCAGAGATGGCAACTCCAACATCTCCCTGAGGAGTCCATTCCAAAATTTAGTGACCCTTTCCATGGGGAACTTCCTGCTGATGTCCACCCTGAGCCTCCCCTGGCCCAGCCTGAGGCCGTTCCCTCTCCTCCTGTCCCTGTTCCCTGCGAGCAGAGCCCGACCCCCCCGGCTGCCCCCTCCTGTCAGGGAGTTGTGCAGAGCCACAAGGTCCCCCCTGAGCCTCCTTTTCTCCAGCCTCAGCCCCTTTCCCAGCTCCCTCAGCCGCTCCTTGTAGGACTGACTCTCCAGACCCTTCACCACGGGCCCTGCTCTTAATTATTAGGAATTATTGAAAGGAGTTTTTAGGTTTTTACTGATGGTTCAAGGGGCCTCAGGAGAAATCTGTTCTCTCCATTCCTCTCTCAGATGGTTCTAGTGTCTAACACACCTTGGCTAATGCCAAATAGCATATGGTGCTAGCTACAGTTGAAAATATAATTCAGTGAGAAAGAGCTGAGAGCACCTTTGGAGTTGTCACAAGCCACCTAACCTTAAAACAAGATGTTGCTGTGTTTTTTGCAGCTTGCCACTCATCCAGCTTTTTCATCGTTCATGCGATCTTGTTTACAAAAATCAGACAATAAATGTGTTGCGGAACGGCAAGGATTTAACAAACAATGTGCTGCTGAAGCACCTCAGAAATACCTTTTTTTTTTCTCAAGTCCACTTCAACAAGTAAACGCATAGATTAAAACATTTTTATGACATGCTGGGATCTAGACCTTTTTAAAAGGCTTTGTAAAGGTCTGGATGCTATTGTTCTGAAACAGCATCTTGGTCTGACACAAATCCAGTCTCTTAAAAACTGCATCAGCATCACAGCAGCTCTGCTTTAATTAAATCTTCACAATTAGACAGGCTTGTTATTGTATGTCATTAGTCTTCCTAATACCTTTTTACCTATTATCACCTCATTTTCAAGCACGCATCTGTTGCAGGGAAGCTGCTTTTCCACCTCACTTCATTGCTTACTGATTTACACCTAAAAGGCTTTAGGCAGTTATGTTAACAATTATGAATTGTCTCGGTGAAAGTCTAAGGAACAGATAAAAAAACGTGCTGGAGCAGTGAGCTGAATATAAATGTGAGGAACAGATTCTGGAATTCACTAAGTTTTTTTCCTTTTGGGGCTTGCATTTCCATTTGGCTCAACTCTTTCAGAAATGTCCCTTCCAGGACACATCTCAGTACAAACTTTTCTCTCAGATTGGTTTCTGAACAGGGGGTGCAGGGGAATTGTTACATTCCTTCTCTAGATTGGTGGCTGAGCATCAGGGTTTTCCTGTTTTACATCTCTGAGAACTCAGTCAAGATATTTAATAACAACATATATAATTTAGCTCTGCTCACCTCTGAGATGTTTGGGATATGAAAACTGGACTGTTATTGTCAGCCAGAACCTCCATCTTTTGGGTTTTATGACCTTCTATTAATGTTCATGACAAAGTTACAATGCCAGTTATACTCTCTCTCCCTCTCTCTCTCTCTGTATATATATATAAATATATATAAATATATATTTGGCTACTGTGGTATTGATCAGAGCCTCTGTCAGATCAGAATGGCTTCCAGCTGATCTATGCAAATGCTGATAATTCTTCAAAAGCAAGATTTGGGCCTTTCTCACATCTATTTCTTGTGTTTCTCCCTCTTTTAAATTTGAAACAAGGTATTAAAAATGCCATTTTACTTCTTTGTCTGGGCAGTGTAGTACGAAGGAATATGGAAATCATAAAAAGATTAAATAAATCCTCTAAAAATAAACAAAACAAACCTCATTGCAGCTCAGAAAATTCCATAAGGAAGAAATGAGAAAACTGGAGGGAAGTTGGAGGAGCTCCATAGTTTTAAAACTCCACGAGGTCATAAAACTGGATAAAATACAAGGGAAAAAGGAAATATTTTTATTTTTATTTGCAGATATTGCATGATTTGCCACTCATTCAGCAGCAGTAGTGAACAATATGCTGGCATTCCAGTAGTCAGGTTGTCAAAGTGACCTTTTTTAATGTCACATGTCACAAAATTTCATGTCACGCTAAGACAACATGACAGGACAGAGCCAAGCTTTCCTAATGCTTCCCTTTCACCTTCTCAAAAGTGCTGGCATCCTAAGGAAGAAGATGGGGGTGTGGGATATTCATTGCTTGATGATTCAGTGACCACTCTAAAGAGAAAGGTCACGCAGCAAAGCAGCTTGTGAGTTACAATTTCTTAGGGGTTTTTTTGAAAAAAACCAAACTATAAAATTGAAATAAAGTGGCAAAACAAGTAGGGGTGCTTCAACATTAGGTGACAAGCATAAACTAGAAATGTCACTGCTGGTTTGGGATGCCACTCAATGCTTTATGAAGTTACCACTGTGCCTCTGACAAATGCAAACCAAATGGAAATGCCCCGTTCCAGCTCCAGATTGCAGCTGGGGACTGCGAGAACACAGAAGGACATGGACTGGGCAAATAACAGATTCTTTTTCTAAGGCAACCAGGATGGCTAAAATGATCATAAAATGGGGAAGCTTGGTCTAGTGGAGGTGTCCCTCTCCACGGCAGGGAGGTTGGAATTAGACTGTAAGGTCCCTTCCAACACAAACCATTTGTGTTTCTATTCTTCCATGAAATCAGCTTTCATGTGTGCCACTCTTGGCACTGAGTAGAATTGCAGATAACAGATTACAGGAAATTCTATTAATGATTTTTCAAATCTCTTTGTTGTTCTTTTTAAAACAGTAGCGCTGAAACTATGACATGAAGAGGACCCTTGATTTGGTACTTCATTTTTCATGTTGTTCATCTCAATGGAATGCACAGAAGAACAGGGTTAAATTAAAAAAGTTATAATAAATTATTCATGCTCTAAATGAAACAGGCACAGAGTCATTTTTATCCATGACTACTATTATCACTATGGACATTACTTAATACGAAAGTAGTTCATAATTCATGCACAGATGCCTTTTAATTGTGTGTTGTCAAATGTCTGGATACAAACAGATAAAGCAGAGATAGCTTGATACTGTTTGCTACTGTTTTCCAAACTTAGCTTGATCTATTAAATTAATTTTTCTCACCAAGCAGAAAACTCATCCCAACCCACATAAAAAAAACCAAAGAGAAACCTTTGAAGATTAGCTTCCAAAGAAAACAAGAACTATCTCAACTTGTTGCTGATGTTTTCATCAGTGCCCATTTCATAGAATCATCAAATGGTTTGGGTTCGAAGGGACCTCAAAGATGTCCCTCAAACAAGGGACCTCTTGTTCCAACTCTCCTGCCACGGGCTCATCACTATCCAGAGGCATGGAACCCTCAGGAGAAGTGGAGGAGGAACCCAGAGAGCAGGAAATAACCTGCATGGCATCTGCTTGTTAACCAGAATGCCAGAGGGGTTGGATGTGATCTCTGTACCTCAATGGTCCTGACTGATTCAGTAATAAAAAGATAATAATAAAATACGGTAAATAATAATAATAAAGAATAATAAAAGATAAAAGGACAACAAAATAAATGAAGTAAAGCCAGCAGGGAATTTATCTTTCCCCTGATTCTACCTGGTTTGTTTTTTGCTTGTTTGGAAAGCCCTCTGGTGAGATGTGTCTTAAAGCTTCTGGAAGCTGGGCTTATATGGTCTTGATGCTGTAGGAGGAAATTAGAGCCCAGCAATTGTGAAGACTAATAGAGTATAAAATTAGGAAAAAACATAGAATTATCGTGTTCAGTATTAGCTCAATATATTATTTCTACATAGCATTGGTTTATGTTGAAAATATTATCAGGATATTTATTTTATTAATATTTTTGCTTTAAAAAATCCCAACAGATCTTAATTTTGACAAGAGAGGAGGAAAGCATTCTATGATGATCAAGTTATAGCCACAGCAGTGAGTGAAAGCAGTAAGAAAATTCCAATAATCTCTCTGAAGTGTACAGTAATTCCATTTTCATGGAACCATTGAAAGGTTTGGGTTTGAAGAGACCTTTGAAGATCCTCCAGTCCAACCCCCAAATTCTTTTCACCAGTTCTTTGACTGAATATTTTCATTTTCCCTGTTCCCTGTACCTGCTATCACTTCCCTTCCTACGCAGCATTTTGGGATATTTGCAAATGCTTAAACATTGCCAGAGCAGAAGCATGGAAATGTTTTTAAATCATAACAACTGGCTTCCAGCTGGTTTGCAAGGAGGGGTGCCTTCCTACGTGTTTATCCTTATTCATCCTGTAATTATAGCAGACTGACTAGAGGAGCTTTTAAAAACACCAAAAAGAACCCTTTGCAAGTGTAGCAAATAATTTGCAGGCCTTAAAGGGAGTAGGTTTAATGATCTTGATTGGAATTTGAATTGTGGTATGGTAGTTTACAATAAAAACCTCAGAAATATAGTGAATTTGGGTAGGTTTATGAGTTGAGTAATTTGCCTTATTTGAAGTAGACTTGGCTAGATCCAGTTTTTAAAACATGTTCTTTGTTTTTCTGCATTTCACCTTCAGCATCTGCATTTCAGTAGAGATTCTGCTTTATTTTGAATTCAATGGCACGCTCTGGAGAAACAGAAAAGCCGCCGTGTTCATGAAAATTTGCGCTGAACCGAAATTATGCAGCAGTGGCTCAGCAGGAAGTCACAGAAGGCTGGATCTGCTTTCAAAAATTTGATTTCAGGAATAGATGTTCTGGGATCCTGAAGGCAGATCTCAGTGGGCTGATTGACCTCAGTCCATTGGATGCTGCAGCCTGAGCTGCAGATGAGAAAAGACTGGTGGGAGTCATTGCCAGGAAGAGCTTCTTGAGGTGGTTTTTGGTTTTTCTTTCTTTCTGTGCTTGCAACAGTGGGCAGAAAAGCTAATATAATTTAATAGTTTGGGTATCCATAGGTGTGTTCTCTCCAGTTTGTTAAGAAATTCCATGCCTGTCAGAACCATCGAGAAACCGTTCCAGGAATTTTTTATCACACCCTTTGCAGATGGCCATGCTCTGAATATGGGTATTTGTAGGACAGGTTGCAGAAATACCATTTTAAAACATGCATTTATGTTGGTGCCTGTAAGGAGTTCACACGTTCAAACAATGCCTCTCCCTGATCATTGTCATCAGGGTCTCAGAGCAGGCACTGAACAAATCCTATGTTTTCCAGCACCACTAATTCAGGGGAAAGGTGCCCTTGGAGGATGAGCAAACCAAGCCCTAAATCACAGAACCCCAAGAGCCCTGGCAGCCAAAAGCAGGACTGAAAAGGTGTTTGTAACCCTCAGTGCAGAAACCCAGCAGCACTCAGAGTGTTAGATTTGCAAGTCCAGGGTTTGATTAGAGCCTGGGATGCTTCATGAGAACCAGTTGCAGATGCAGCCAGATCCGTGTCCTCACATCTCTGCCTGGTGAGAAGGGTCTGACTTTCCCTCCTAATTCAGCCTCTCTTTGCTCATCTAAGCCTCAGCTGCCTCAGGGCTTGGGTAGGAATTTTGATTGAGCAGGTTGTGAGACCTCAAATGGCTGATGGAGTTGTAGCTTCCTGTTTGCTTGGTTAGAAAATACAATGCTAGTTTTCCCAGTTCTTGTGTCAGTTCCAATCTGTTTCTGGATTGTTCCCCCAGCCAAATCATTCATTTCTTGGTGATTTGAGAGGTTACTGCTCTCCCCCTGAGTTAGCAGCTAAGTTGGAATTCACTGACATGGGCAAGGGTCTTAAAACTGCCTGTAAGATGTTGTCAGTCACTACTCCCTCAGCTTCCTTCGTTGTTTGAACAATCGTGGAGTCATGGAATGGTTTGGGTTGGAAGGGACCTCAAAGCTCATCCAGTCCCCCCCCCTGCCATAGGACAGGGACCCCTTCCACTGTCCCAGGCTGCTCCAAGCCCCAATGTCCAACCTGGCCTTGGACACTGCCAGGGATCCAGGGGCAGCCACAGCTGCTCTGGGCACCCTGTGCCAGGGCCTCCCCACCCTCCCAGGGAACAATTCCTTCCCAAGATCCCATCCAGCCCTACTCTCTGTCAGTTTGAAGCCGTTCCCCCTTGTCCAGGCTGATGTGAAATCTCTCTCTCCATCTTTCCTATAGGCTCCCTTCAGGTACTAGGAAGCCCCAATTAGGTCACCTCAAAGACTTCTCCTTTCCAGGCAGAACAATCCCAATTCTCTCAGCCTTAAGCATCAAATGCTATATTTGCATTGCAGTTTATAAAACTGAGATTTTCCCTGGCAGATTTCTGAGTTTGAACAAGGCAGAGCTAGAAAATGGAGGTGAGCTAGGTGTCTTATGGCATGTGTGGGATTCCTACCAGGACAGTCCGTGCACTTGTAAAACTCGTGATAGAAATTGGAATAAAGGACTGCCATTGCATTATGAATTCTGCAAAAGCACTTCCTGGCCCATAATAACCTTCCTGTGCTCTCAGGGATCTATGTGGATCTATTTTCCTTTATCCACAAGTGCTAGGCAGCTACTACCAGATAAAACTCTTTTTTTTTTCTTGCAAATGTTAAAATTTAAGTCATGAAAGTAATCTCTTTGGTCCTGCATAAGCAGAGCTTCACGAAATACATATGTACTGCTCCATTTCTCTGTAATAAAAGCATTTCCCAAATAACAGTGATGTGCAAAGAAGCAACGTGCTGCTTTCTGCAGTGTTGTTTTGAGTAATGATATCCAGCAATTCCTCAGTGGCTGAGGCTTTGCTTCAGTCTTTTGTAAGGGAGTTTTATGCTTCAAGTTTGAGAATGACAACAAGGCTTCCCAGGAAAAAAGAGCTCAAAGCAGCCACTCCTCTGTGTATTGCCATAGCTTGGAGGAAGCTTTAGGCACAGCAGTAAAGCAAGCAGAACTTCATTCTGCTGCTTAAAGATGAGGGGCCTGAATCACAAGAAGTGATGAGAGGTAGAAGAAAGGGGCAGGTGACCTCAGAGGGTCCTAAAACAGGTCTGGCTGTAGCAGGGGAGGAGGCAGAACAAGGTTGGTCCGTGCACCACTGAAGTTTCTCTGTGAGTTGTCACCCTGCACTCCCCAACATGAGGATTGGCAGCAAAAGTTATGAACAGCCACTGTTTTACATTGAAGAGAAACCCAAAAATGACCATAAAATGGTCAAAATTAAAAAATATGAATATTACGGTCTTGGTCCTAAAGACCCTAAGATGTAAATAGACTTTAGTAATATTAGTGCTCAAGCATGAAGCAGAGTTGAATTTAGCAATTCTAATTTTCCAAGGCACAGACTTAAGTTGTTGGAAACAAATTCATGCTTTGTCACTTCAGTATTTAAATTCTACAAGTGACATGAAAGCAGTTTTCACTCATTATAACATAACTTGGGCTGATCAAATACTTTTTAGTACAAAATGTGGAAAAAAATATGGCAATGAAATTGCACTGTAAAATTTGAACATAACTGCAATTCTCATTTGCTGTCAAAGGTATTTGGATCCTCATTTTTGCTTATTGCTCTTTTACAGAGGAAAATCAAACCGAAAATCACATGCATTCCTTCAAATCCCAATTTTTATAAGTGTTTTAGCTAAAGGAAAGAGAGTTCAGACTCAAGGAAAAAAAGTTCCCTTACTCCTTGCTTTTCGTGCATGCATATGTATAGGAATTTAAACTTAAACAGCTGAAAGGCTTTACTGTACTTCATGTGCCCTTCCTTTCTTCAAGCTTTTAGTCTTGCAGCAACCCGTGAGAGGCAGCATGATGTCATTATAATCACAGAACAATTTTCTTCCGACTGGAAAGAAACACATTGTTCCCCCTCAGTGAAAGAAAATTGAAGCTTTCAGTGTTGCAAATAAAATAAGATACATCTAAGTTGTTGTTTCTCCTTAATTACTGCAGGTCCGTGAGAAGCAAGAGATGTTGCATTTTAAAAGCAAATATCTTCCCTTAGGCCTTTGTTTCATTAAAAAACCTGTGGTTTTGGTGTTGTTGCTCCCCACCAGCTGCACAGGGGTTGTGTGCAGTGTGCAGATTTTTGTTGGTGATTTGGGCAGCCCCAACCTGGCCCCTGAGGCTCTCTCAGGTAATAGGATTGACTGGCCCCTGGGTGTTTGTGGGGCAGGGAATCTCCATCCCTGAAGTCCCAAAGTGACCACCTGGGGTGTCTCATCAGCATTCAGAGCCAGAGCTGGAGTGGGGAAGGGAAGGGGTTGTGGGGGGTGAATCACTCAGAAGCAAGACAAGATAAAAGGAAGATGCTGGGAAGAGCAGGCAGTTGTTTCCTCATCGAGCTGGGGAGGAAATGGAGTGGCCTGTGGCACTTTCCCTCTCACCCACCCTTCCCTCTCACAGTGGGGTGGGGCTGTACCTGTTAAATTCTCAGCCCAGGGATAACACTGAAGAACAACCACAGCTGCCTGATCTCGCAGGGGATTAAAAAGCACTGTCATCCTTTGCAACTGAGGCTATGCAAGCACCAGTGCTCAGAAAGAGATTTACACACATGCTGGATCTCTCTGAGAAGCTTAGTTCCATCCTCGACCCAGTTTTTGCAGGCCCTGTAGCTGGTACATGGGATGTGAGGGGTTGCATCTCCCCATCTCTTGGGGTAGCTCAATGTTATGAGGAAAACTGAGAGCTGGGCTGTCCACATGGTGATGTTTTGACTGTAAATCACTTCCCCTGGGGCTGAAACATGGAGTGATCCATGGTCTCTGATGTTCTCCTGGCCACAGCAGGTTCCTTCTCATCCAGCATGGCACATGTGGGATGTTGTCACTGTTCCTTGGCAAAGAACAGCTCTGGCACCTCCAGTTTATGATATCTGTGTGTTGTGTTCCTATGATATGCTCTCCTTGGGCTCAGACTCTTGGTTGGCCACTGAAAGGCTTTCTGCTCCTCTGAAAATCGGTGGCCTGACTCCTGCAGGAGCTGAGCTGCCTTGATTAGAACCTGTGCCTCTGGGAAAAGGTTTGATTTCTTTTCTAGATTTCTTTCAAGGAGTTATCAGGGATTTTTCGGTGGATGACTGATCTAGAACCTAGTAATTTGACTTGGTGTTCTCCCATGATCTTAAAAGGAGTTTGGAGAGCTGTGTGTAACCCTTTCCTTAATAAAACAGTTCAATTATTCATTCTCTGTGAACCTGATTAGGTTAGAGCAGGTTTAGATTGGATATTAAGAAGAAATTGTTCTCAGTGAGGGTGGGAGGCCCTGGCACAGGGTGCCCAGAGCAGCTGTGGCTGCCCCTGGATCCCTGGCAGTGTCCAAGGCCAGGTTGGACATTGGGGCTTGGAGCAGCCTGGGACAGAGGAAGGTGTCCCTGCCCATGGCAGGGGGTGGAATGAGATGATCTTTCAGATCCCTTCCAACCCAAACCATTCCATGATTCTTTGATTCCATGATTGCGTGATTACTTGCTTTCTAGCTGTCAAAAGGTATCACCAGTCTGGGAACATGTTTCTTTGTGTCTGAAATTAATTTTTACTGAATGTGTGGGCACTTATTGTAGGGAGCAGATGAAGATTAAGAACTTGCTGCTTGTGTAGAACAAGAAGGGAGGGCTCTGAACCTGAAAGACAGTGTGCATGAAAGGAGACTGTCTGAAAAGTTATTTCAAAGGAGGAAATAAGGCTTATTATCTGCAAAAAATTAAAACCCACTTGCAGCAAAACCCCTGCAGTTCTGAGCTCGCTCTGCAATGCAAAGCCTGCAGGAAACACTGAACAGGGAGCAGAATTAGGACCTCTGTGGAAAAAGCTTTCAATCTCTATTCTGAGAGCAGCCATATTAATTAAATCCATAATATGCTTTGTAAAAACCAAAAAGAATCATGTTGTATCTCAGCCAGGCCAACAGAGTGACTAGTTTTACATGAAGTGTGAAATTAGGTTTAGTGTGTCTGAATTTTACCTCTGGGGGAAATGTGCTGCAATTGCAAGTTAGTAGGGCACAGGTCATCGTGTGTGGATTCCAAACGACACAGGGCTGCTGTTCTGGCAATATAATGCAATATGCTTCTATTTTTGTACCTGCCACGACATGCTAAGTTTGCCAAATGTACAAGGATCCATCTTCAAATAAAACAAATAGCTCAGCTTGTCAGAAATGTTCCTGTTGTAGAGGTGCTGAATTCAGATTTATGGTAAAGAACTGAAAGTGTTGAATGCAAGAATGTGTAATGTTTTGGACCACATAAATAAAATACACATGTGATATTATTTTGTTTAAATGCAGATACCAAAATATGCCCTCATGATTGCATAGCACTGATTTATTTTCCTTGCATTATATTCAAATTCTGTAAAATTCCTGTGGAATTTGAGCATCATTTGCTCTTTCATTGCTTGTAGGAAGTTTTGTTTAGTTAAACAACTGATTTGCAAAACAACCTGTCATGAGATTTGCTTCAGTTTATCACAATGTCTGAATACTTCTGTTTCACTGAAAATAATATAATGTCTACAAGATAACTGAACAGAATTATCTGCTTAAATTTGGCTCATGTTTTAATCCCTTAGAACAGGTAAGAATGCCTGACACAATGAGGCAAGCCACAGAAAAAAAATACTGTAGCTAAATTTCCAATTTAAAAAGGCACACTGTGGTTTGATTTGTATTTTAATGGGGCTTTGAAAAAGCACTGTTTTGTAATTACAAGCTCAAAACTGTTCAAACTAGTTAAATAGCATTTTCTTTCATTTTTTCACCTTTTTTATTTTCTTGGACTTACAGCTACAGCCCTTTCTTGAAACATGCCTAAAACACAGGAGCTCCACAACCATCCCCACCTTAAAAAAAAAAAAAAGAAATCAGTGTTTTTAACCACTTCCACCACGGTGCACCTGGAATTCCAGCACCAGTCTTGAATTTGGGAGGGATTGTTTTGTTTAAAGGTTGGTGGGAAGGGAGAAGAAGAGGGAATAAACATGCTTTTTGTTATTATTGTCTCTAAACCAGCCTGCAGACCAGACTTCATTAGGGAGCAAGCAGGTTGAAGAGAGCTGGCTGCAGCAAGTTACTTGTTGCCTAGTGACACCATCAGACCTATAAACTCCAGTTCTCTTAACCCTGTAGAATCCAGGACCTGCTGGGTCTGGTTTCTGGGCAATTCCTCTTTTGACCAGCAAAGAATTTGCTTTTTTTTAAACAAAAATCCTACTGTACCACTAGATGCCAGTAAGAATCAGAGAGAGAGAGGGATGGACAGCTTATAAGCGAAATTAAAAAAAAAATTTTTTTGAATGTGGGGCTGAGATAATTGTTTCTGTCCTATTCTCAGCACAACTGAACCTGAAAATGCCATAGAAATGTTGCCTATAGATACAAGTGTGAGGATGTTTTTGCAGCCAGTGGAAGATGAAGGGAGTATCTGGTTTGACTCCTGATGTCTTTTAGTAGAAGTTTCTCTCCTGGTCAAGTGGGTGAAAAACTGTTTTCTGGTTTGCTGTTGCTTGGTCATGACGTGCCCGTTGTTGATGTGGGCAAAATTCCTTTTTGTTTTGTAGAAGTTAGAAAATGCACTCAAACCCCAACTAATGGATGGGTGGAATGGACATTTGGTGGCAATTGCCAGGGGAAGGTGACAAGGCAAGAGGTGTTCAGACAGTCATGGAGTATCCTGAATTAGAAGGGACCCACAAGGATCATCACAGTCCAACCCCTGGCCCTGCACAAGACACCCCAAAATCCCGCCCTGTGCCTGGGAGTGTTGTTGTATCTTTGCTTCACAGGGATATTATTTAAGAACAATTACCACTCCTAGTTAGGTTGTGACTAATAGCAAGAAATCAGTAATTTTATAGGATGTGCTTTCATATCAAAATAACTCAGATAACTTCAGGTTTTGGTGGTTTTCCTGTTGACTTTGCTTCAGTTTTTCTACAAAGCTGTATTTTGAAAAATCACAGAACATTAAGAACCATAGCAAAAAGTTCATAGCTCAGCTGCTGTGTCTCCCCCCCAGACCACTGTAGTTGTAAGTGATTTTTAGCGTTGCTAACTTTTGCAGCAATTACACTTGGAAATTCTTTAAATCTAAAATAAAAACATCAGACTGTTACTGTAAGTGAGATCTGTATTGGCAAAAGCAATGAGGCTTGGAAAAATCTCTCCTGATAGAAAAAATACATACTAGAGGAATATAAAAAATTTAAAAATCATGGGTCAAAGGCAAATAAATGTGTTGATTGGGACTGTCTTTTGCCAATCCGTTCCTGTTTCCTGTAGAATATCTGAGTCTTTTATTTCTCTTTCCTTCAGGGTAGTGGCAGTAAGAAACCCAAAGGCCCTATGCCCCCAGTGGAATCATAGGACCTCAGAAAAATTAAGGTTGGAAAAGACCTTCAAGGTCAGAGAATCCAAGCTGTGCCCAGTGCCCACCTTGTCCCCAGCCCAGAGCACTGAGTGCCACCTCCAGCCCTTCCTTGGACACCTCCAGGGATGGGCACTCCAAACCTCCCTGGGCAGCCCCTCCCAATGTTTCACAACCTTTTCCAGGAAGAAATTCCTCCTGGTGTCCAACCTGAGCATCCTCTGGTGCAGCACCTGCAGTGAGGTCAACTTCTGTCCTCCACCACCTTCCTTGAGCCTCCCCCAGCAGGGTCCTTTTGTCCTGAAGGGCTTTTTTCCTCCCCTGAGGGACCAGAGGAATTTTCTCCCCATGTGCCTCTCAGGTAATTGTTGTTCTTCCCTGCTTTTTGCTCAGCACTTAAATAGAAAGAAGATTTCTGAGCTTGCTAACAAAGTGAAATGAAACTCCTTTCCAAGGCCTTCTGTGGGCCAGAGGAACTCTCAAGGGTTCAGACATAACATACATAACCTGTATTTGGGTGGAAATAACTTGCAACTGGCTAAAAAGGACAGGGTTGCTGTCTTATTGATTGTTCTACTTTATTCTCCTGAAAACTTCTTCCCTCTGTAGGATGACTGAGGAAGAGGGGGTTTCCCTACTTTCCAAAGCACAGAGCAGTGAATTCCTGGTGCCTAGGGCTGAGTGAATGACACCAGGGCTGTGCCAGGGCTCAAAAGCCTCTCCTTTACCACATCTGGAAGTCGTGTAGTGGCACTGATTTGTTGGTTTAGCTGTGAAAACAAGCCCAGGTTGGACACAGTCAACTTTGGAGACTTTAAACTGAGAGCAGTAAGCAAAAAAAAAAATTTAATCCACCCCAAACCTGATTGGAAGTGTGAAAATCCAAAATTTTGGCTTAGACTCACTAAAAAAGAAGTATTTGTCAGATTAATTTTTCATAGAATTACCTGATCCAAGGGCTCGGAGCTTCCTGTAAACTGATGTACTTCTCACAGATGGGGGTCAGATAGTAACTAATGGAAATTAAACATGAAAGCAGAGACGAACTGAAGCTTCTGCTTCATGAATTTTATTTTCTGCTTTTGTAGCCTGTTCTTTTCTGGTGGCGGCTGGTTAGCAATTAAAATGTGATTAGCATATAATGGTAACTGCTAATGTGGAAGCATTGAAATTCTTTGTCCCAGTGATTGCTTTCTCATTAGCAGCATGAATTATGGGGTGTTTAAGCTGCTAGCCAAAGCTCAGGAGCCATGGGATACTGAAGTTTCCTTCAAAATTGTGGAAATTGGTGATTTCTGTCACAGGATTTAGATTTGTAGAAGGAATAAAAATATTTTCCAGTGACAAACAGGTAATCACTAGAGAGGAGAAGTGAAGACAATTTCCAGGTTTCTGATGGCACAAGGCCATTCAACTCCATAGAGAATCATATTCCAGTAAAAAGAAATACTTTTTTTTTTTCTTCTTATCTCTAGAAATCCCCTTAATTCCAGACATTGGATAGCCTAGGTTACTGGACATCCAGAAAGTTAATAAAGTACCATCCAAAGCACAGAGAAGGGTTGGTAGGGTCTGTATTTCTACAAAAGAGGTGGAAGCATTAGGATTGTTATGCAAATAAATGTAACCCTTTATTTGGAGCATTTTCCCCATGGATGGTCATCCACAGTGATAAACACACTAGAATAAGTGTGGAGAAGGCTGGCTGACAGGAATCAGGGACAAACAAAATTTCTTAGGAAGCAATGCTAAAAGAGTGTGGTTGGTTCAATTAATTAGAATAAATACACCAGGGAAGGGGAAAATACCACTGCCTTCTCTAAAGAAAATTATATAAAATGTCAGAGGGGGTGAAAAGCTGTTAAAGATAAAGGAAAACATCAATATCAATTGATCCTAAACACATTTAGCCTGGAAAATGGAAGAAAGCTTCCAGGCATCGGCAGAAACAAGCTGTGAAACCGCCTTTCCATAGAGAGTGGTGTGGATGCAAGAGAGACCTGGGTGGTGCTCCCTGGGCCTATCAAAAAGTTTACATCTTGTTTTCCTACTAAAGCAGAAATCAGTGGTGGTTCATGCAAGAAAATCCCTTCAACTTCCACTTTCTTCCAAATAATCCTAAAGAACTCCTGTGTGACCTGTATGCAAGAGCACAGCAAGGTGACCAAAGGCATTTCAGGTTAAATAGCACATTTTCTTTATTTTAACTGCAAGGAAGAACTTGGTAAAGTTCAGGAGTTAATTTACTACTGAAAGTAATGAAATAGTTGGAAACTCGGTACATGTAGATTGTATCATTAATTAATGAGTGAACTCTACAGCTTCTGCAAATTTAGGAAATGACTTAAATGTTTCCACCTTGAGGTGGCTTTTTAAAGGACTCGCTGACATGGATTATAGCTTTGTGTGCTAATAACGCCCCAAGTTATTAATCAGGTAATTTCAATATTAAACTATGATTTTCCATAGGTATTTTGCTCGTTGTCATGATTATTCCCCCATTTCCTTGGTCACATGAAAGCCTCATTTGAAATAGGAAATAATTTTTATGTCCTAGAAAAGCTACAATTTAAAATTTCTTCTCTCATCCTGCAATAAGGTGCCTTTAGGATATATACCTGAATCTACCCTGGCTTGAAATGTGTCTATCTTCCCAAGTTTTCCCCACACAATATTTGAAGGAGTTACTGCAGATATACGATGTTTCTAAATGATCTAGCATTTTGAAACATAGATTTCTGTTTAAAAATTGATTATTTGGACAGGTTCAAAACACTTTTTTTTTCCTTTTTTTTTTTCTTAGGGAGAAAAAAAATGTTAATCTATACATTTACAAATCAATTTATTCCAGTGAAATATCATTTTCCCTGCACGCTTGCTAACTGGCTCTATCTGTATCAGTGAACAACTCACGTTCCTCAAATAGTTCTGCCTTTTTTTATTGTCTGGACCATCTGCTGTGCTGTGAGCAGCTACTATTTTGGGCCTTTTCCCTTTCAGTACAAGTTTCAGATTAAATAAAGCCTTTGTAAAAGATGAAATTATTGCCAGAGCATGTTCAGCAGTGTTGATGTGCTTTTGTGGTGGTTTCGGGGTTTTTTTAAAGCCTTTTTAAAAATTTCAGGCAGTAATGATAGCACAGCCCTTCTAATGATAACAGCACGAAGGATAGAATGATGTAATCATTCCTGAGGATGCATTTCAACAAGTTGGTTACAAATCTTTTGTTGAAAAAAACCCCCACAATTAATAGCTGAAAATAATAAACCAAATCTTGAAAAAGTATTGTGAAAACCTCTCAAGGAGTCCAGTTATTTGTGGCATCGTTAACATAACAAATAACAGCAAAAGCAGAGAAATTCAGGTTGGGGCAGCAATTGTCACACATTTCTGATGGTATTGGGACATTTGAGGCCTCCTGGCCTTCCCCACACCAAGGAAATCATCTGTCATGAAAATCCTTGATGGATGATGGTGAATGGAGCAGCTCTGCTGTGAGGAAAAGCTGAAAGAATTGGGATTGTTCAGCCTGGAGAAGAGAAGGCTTGGGGGTGACCTCATTTTGGCCTTCCAGGACCTGAAGGGAGCTACAAGAAAGATGGATAGAGAATATTTACATTTTATAGATGCAGTAACATTGATCACAATGGGTCCATTTAGGCAGAAGAGGAGATATATTAAAAAGAAAGAGAGAATTCGAGTCCCTAATATGAGTCAGGTAAATTTCAGGTTTAATGCTTTATTTTAGTTCAAAACTATAACCAAGTAATTGGATTCAGCTGTGGCAAAGTGTTGTCATTGCCTAATTCCCACCTGGGTAACCAGACAATTTTTCCTATTTCAAACCCATTTGACAGAATTCAAGTTGTTCCAGTAATACCAGTGACTCTTGAGAACCGGCATTTAAGGTGCCTTCTATACTTACTTTATCTAATAACTTGGTGTAGCATAAACCCCAAATTTTACTTTGCAGATTTTGTTCCCTAATTCAAGTGTAGGACTCTTGATTTTTGCTGTTCCTAGTTGTTTGTTCTGTTTGTGGTGTGCTTCAAATCGAGGATAAGAGCAGAGCCTTTGCTCTTCCCCCTTCCTTTTGCACTTTCCAGGTGCACCCAGAGGCAAAGAGGGAAAACCTGGAGAAAAATCTGAGAAATCATTGGTGTGGATTTCGTTTGGACTTGATGATCTTGAAGGTCTTTCCAACCTTAATGGTTCCATGATCTCACAGTGCAACTGAAGCAGTGTGGAGGCTTTAGTATAAATGTTGTGACAGGGTTTTTTTTTCTGAGAGGATACATCTGGATACGAATTTGAAAGTCAAATGAGTATTTGCTTTTCATTTTTAGCTAATATCCTGTGATAAAGATGCCATAGCATAAGCAGTTGTTCTGAGCGTGAAACTGAGGAAAATGTACTCATTTTCTCACCCTTGGAAATGCAGCACTTGTAAGCAGAAGAAATGCTCGCTGTAAATCACACTTGCGGTTAATGCCCAACCCAGGGGTAAAATGATGTCAGCAGAATTGTTGTAATGAAAAGTGCTCTTTTTTTCTCGGCGAGGGTTTTATTTTATTACAGGTTCCCTTCAGATTTCTTTAGTACATATGTATGTGTTGATTGTCTTCTATTTGATGCATTAATCTAAAACTCAGAAATACAGTCTGTAAATTGAGTATATCGCGCAGTTCTTCCCTTGCTTGAAAACTCGAAGATTAAAACTGTGAATTACCTAAATAATATCAACTAATGCTTCTTTTAGCTGTCTATGGGCTCTGAAATGCAGTGTTAATTTATCCCTCACTACTTGAAAACTTAATGCATTGTGTCTTGCTTTATTTGCCCCATTTGTGAAATTGTCTTCAACTGTTTTGCAAATAAAATGCTCTGTCATTGTGATTTCAGTATCTTAGTGATGCACAGAAACATAATGGAATTTTATCTATTTTCTTGATTTATAAGCCAGGGAAAAAAAAACCAAAACCAAAAAGCAAGTGGGCAAAACAAACCAAACAATGTGCTACTCAGTAAGTCTATTTTTTTCACACAAGTAAGTAGGTTAAACTATTATAGTATTTGTCATTAACGTGGTGGAAATTAGTGCAAAAAATTCACTAAGTGTGGGGTTTTTTGGAATACCTCAGCTCTGTCAGTGCTGTTCTCTTGCTACTCACCTGTGAAACTCTTGTTGTTGTCACTGTTGTCCCACCTGCACCTGAACGTAGCAATGCACCTTCCTTTCTTCCCAAAGCCTGCATCTCTTAGCACTTCATTTGCTTCAAACCCTCAGCAGGTGTGGTGCATGTCAGGACGTGAGGAGGGAGCTGGGGAAGGAAATCAACACTTGTGCTGTTAAGTGGAGCAGTTGGGTTTCTCAATGGCTCATAAATACTCGAGTTTCCAGATCTACACTCCATCTGAACCAAGAAACCTCGGCAAAAGCAGTGCCTGGCCAGAGCACAGCCACAAGCTCTCCTCGTTTTGCTGAAGCTGTTGGGCCCTAATTGAAGGGATGAATTCCTCTTCCAACAGCTTTGGATTTGGTGACGGTCACTGACTTCTTGATTTTGTATTCGTTCCAGCTACTGCAGTCTTCTCAAATGCTTCAGTGTTTAATTTTAAAGATATCCTGGCAAAGGAAGCACTTCTTCCAGATGACAACTTGAAAATCATGATGATTTTATTGGCGTTGCTAATGCTAGCTATAGTGTAAAATACTGATAATTATTGCTGCATTCTGGCAAGTTATGTTTTGTCCCATCCACGTGCATCATACTTCAGCAAGCAGTTCAGGTCTTCAAAACCAGGTTATTAGGTATTTTCTGTACATGGTTTTGACTTTGAGAGAAATGGGATAGAGATGGACGCTGAGGCTGCACAGCAGAAAGAGGGAGCTCTTCATAGTCTCCTTTTCTCGTGTGATCGGTGATTTTCCAGGTTTCCTTTCTGTTTGGCTTTTGGTTTTGAGAGATAATAAACAGATGATATCGAAGTAAATAGCAATGAGTGGATCTTGACAGCTTTATTATGGCTATTATGTTATGGTACATTAAGTTTTTAATGAAATAAAATATGGCAGATTGCCAAATTATGTGATGATAATTTCAGGAAGCTGTAAACAGGTTACTCAGTAGTTCATAATTGCTGCAGGTAATTTAACATTCAGGAAACTTCCACCCACTGATAGTAATTAAGATTGTGTTTTGGCTATGTGCATTGATTATGAGTATCTGATCAAGAGAATCTCTCTTTTTTCCTTTCATGTGGTATTTCACACTTAGCAGTTTACCCTGCTGGCAGCAAATCTTCCTTTTCATTTTGCATCATGGAACCTGTCAGTGGAAAATATTGTAACAATATGTAATCTACCTGTGAATAACCTCACTGCTGGACTTCCAGTGTCAGAGACAGCTCAGCTTCTGCCAGCAATGAAAATTTCCTTTATGGGGCTGCCTGGTGGAAAGTGGTTGCCTGGAAAGGACACCTTTCAGCTCGAGTTTGGCCAACACAAAGCCCTGAGCGTTTCTAAATCTCGCATTAAGGCTGTGTGGGAGAAAAATCACCCAACAGGTGTGTAGGGATGCTGTCAAAATAACCAGAAAATGCAGGAATTTCCCACTTGCCACGGGGCCTGTGTGAGAGCTGGCTTCAAGAGGCTGGCAGAAAGGTGGAATGATGCAGGGACAACATCCTCAAGGATGCTTTGAGGTCGCTGGTAGCAGGGAAACTGAGGCAGGCTTGAAGCTGGGGAATGGCACATCTGAGCAGAGCATCGTGGTCCAAACCAGTGCCCCAAATCGAGCCTCAGGAATCCCGGCATCATTAGCATTAGGGGATCCTGCCTGGCCCAGCTGGGGAAGAGGGTAACTGGGTTACCACAGAGGAGCATCCTCTGCCTCCCAGACTCGTGCCACTCTCTGGAGTCGGAGCCCACGCCGGGAGAAACGGCGCTGCCGCGTTGCCACGGCAACGGCAGGGACCTGTCAACACCTCTCCCCCTAATAGTGACAAATAGTACTTATTACATTAGCACTAATTTCATCTGATCCCTTTCAGATGAAGATACTTAGTCCTTGCTGATCAAATTGTGTCGCTGTAATTACTGAGAACAGACCTTATTAAATGACAGCGCTCCTTACTCATTGCCTCGTCTCATGCCCGAGCTTATCACTTTCCCTCTTTCCCTACTTTTGGTGGTGCTCCTGGCTGGCCCAGGGGCACACTCCCTATCCCAAGGCAGTGGTATTTTGCTTCGTTCAGGGACAGTGCATGTGATGGGGAGGAAGCTGCATCTGGTTTCTGTATTTTAATATATGTGAAAGAATTCGAGGCCTTCAGAGCACTGGAAGCAAAGCTGTTAAATGTATGTGGAACTGCACAGCCCGTGCTACAAAAACCATTAAAAAAAAAAAACAAATCCCCAAAAAATGAGTAAAATTGCTTGCCCATTTGTTTGTGGAAAGCAGCCTAACTCTAGGTTAGGCCAACTGCATCCTTCGGAGAGCACATGGCTGCAGTTATCTTCTTATGGCCCTACTTGATATTTCAGGTTTAATGAAAGACGAGTGCAGAGAAATAATTACAGAAAAATCATCTAGGGAGGAGGAAATTAGACTGGAAATGCAGAGGATGCAAACCATTCTCTGCCACTGACCTGCAGGCTGGTGTTGTGTGTATTATTTTCCTCTACAGCTCAGAACAACACACAGAGCTCTCCCAGTCTGGGAAGTCCTGTGCAGTGAAGATGGTGATTTTCAGGGCATTGAGAACTTCCACTCTCTTACTACAGAGTCAGAAATGTGAAGAACGGCTGAGGGAGCTGGGAAAGGGGCGGAGGCTGGAGAAAAGGAGGCTCAGGGGGGACCTTGTGGCTCTGCACAACTCCCTGACAGGAGGGGGCAGCCGGGGGGGGTCGGGCTCTGCTCGCAGGGAACAGGGACAGGAGGAGAGGGAACGGCCTCAGGCTGGGCCAGGGGAGGCTCAGGTTGGACACCAGGAGCAATTTCCCCATGGAAAGGGTCACTAAATGTTTGAATGGACTCCTCAGGGAGGTGTTGGAGTTGCCATCCCTGGAGGTGTCCAAGGAAGGGCTGGACGTGGCACTCAGTGCTCTGGGCTGGGGACAAGTTGGGGATCAGTCAGAGGTTGGACTCGATGATCTTGGAAGTCTTTTCCAGCCTCAATGATTCTGTGATCAGGACCCGCTTGCCACAAACAATTTCAATAAAATGTGCTTTGCCCCTGAAGATGTTTGAATTTAAATTGGCTTTATGGTTTTCCTGCTCTGCCTGGTGGTGTCTGATGGAATTGTCTCTTTCTAGCTTGCAGGTTCGCTTGATTTTTCCTGAAGTTGGGGTGCCAGGTTTTCATTTGATGCCCGTCTGCTTGAGAATAAATGCAGCAGTGAATTGAAGGATGGTCTTTTGTTGTGGAATAATCAAACTGGCAGGAAAGGGAAGTTAGTAGCATCCAAGTTAGCACTCAACCTCTCACACTCTTTTGAAAAAAGATTACTCTGAAAAATAGTGTGACAAGTGGCCCAGCAAGTCACAGGGCAAAGAGAATTTTAAATCAAGGTATCCTTCATTTCTGTCATTGTTCTAAAAAGGAGAATGACTTGTCTTTAACAGATGGCACATGACAATTTATGTTCAACTACAATTTTGCACCTTGGCATTATTAAAAAAAATTTGAGATTGCTATTGGTGTTATTTCTTGGTCTTCTGATTAATTGACCACATAATTCAAGACTTCTGTGTTTTCCAAGCCTATATAACTCTGAATATCTCCTTAAGGGATAATAATGTTAATTTTGTCACTATATAATAATTAAAGGATAACAAATCCATTCCCCTCATCATCAGGAAAAACAGAGCAAGTCATTAAAATTGTGGCAACTAGTTTATGTCCCAGCTAGCAAGAAGCAGGAGATGCCAGAAGGATTCCTTTCCAGGGTGTGGATAAGTATATTGTTGCTTATTTCAACTTTTATCAGAGACCTTTGAGCCAAGTCATAGTTTGGGACAGTTGGAAAATGTTCAGTTGGCCTCAAGATAATAAGTTATCTGTGACTGATTCCCATGTAAAGCTTAAAGGATTAAGTTATTTGCTTGTTTGGTTGTTGGTTGGGGTTTGGGGTTTTTTTTTAAATTTGCATTGGGGTTAGGTCTCTTCCTAGACTGAGAACAGAATAGAATTTGTGAGCCCATGTTGACTGTGCCTGATGATTGCTTTATTTTTTAACTGTCTCGTGTAAATTGGGTAAGGCACAGAACTTGATTTTTCCAAATGTCTGTGAGACAGAAGCAGCTGTATTTTGTATCTGGTCAACACTTGCAGAATTTTTATGTGGCTCATTTTCATTCACGTTAAGGAAATTCTCTTGTAAGGAAGTGTACAAATATTCCAGATTGCTGAATACCAAGCCCAGATTCCAGGGTTACCATGCAATTTTTTTTAATCTCCATTTAATTACTGGAACATAACGGTGGTTTTTCGAGGCAGTGACATTTGGTGGGTCCTCTGGGAAAATGCAGCCACAAATCATCTCAACACAAGAGTAGGTCAAATGGTAATAATCAAGTCATATTCATAACTCATTGGAAATAGACTATTCTGAAATTGCTACCTGATACAGAACTAATGCCTCATTAATCAGAAATACATCACCCTAGGAACACTGGTTATGTCAGCTGGAATTATGAATGAGGTTGCAGGGATTGCCAAGTGCAGTGCTGCATTTAGGTAGATGCAGTTTTGTGCATGCTTAGAGGACTCGTTTTCGTCAGGGAAATGAACCTAGAATTATGCAAACGTGTTGAGTGGGAAAGAAGATCTGCAGCTTTACACACTCAGTGTAAATAGAGCAACCTTCTTTGGGGTATATCTTAGAGCACAGTGAAAGCTTCAGTTTTAAATAAGTGAATCACAAAGTTCTCCTTGTCACTGGAGAAAAGGGGAGCTTAACTAGGGCAGAAAATATATGTACACACACATAAACCAAAATATATACATTTGCCTAAACTGGAGTGTAGGGAGGTGATTCTGTCCCTGTGCTCAGGTGAGACCCCACCTGCAGAGCTGCCCCAGCCCTGGGGCCCAGCACAGGGAGGACGTGGAGCTGCTGGAGAGAGTCCAGAGGAGGCAGCAGGATGAGCAGAGGGATGGAGCAGCTCTGCTGGGAGGAAAGGCTGGGAGAGCTGGGATTGTTGAGCCTGGAGAGGAGAAGCTTTGGGCTGAGCTCAGTGTGGCCTTGCAGGGCCTGAAGGAGCTGCAGGAACCATGGAGAGAGCCAATTTCCAAGGGCTGGAGGGCCAGGAGCCAGGGAATGGCTTTGCAGTGGCAGAGGGCAGGGCTGGATGGGATCTTGGGAAGGAATTGTTCCCTGGGAGGGTGGGGAGGCCCTGGCACAGGGTGCCCAGAGCAGCTGTGGCTGCCCCTGGATCCCTGGCAGTGCCCAAGGCCAGGTTGGACATTGGGGCTTGGAGCAGCCTGAGACAGTGGAAGGTGTCCCTGCACATGGCAGGGGGTGGCACTGGATGATCTTTAATGTCCCTTTCCACCCAAACCACTGCACCATTTTAAGTAGTCCAGACCTTGCTTTTCTTGTGCTTTGGGCATCGTGCAATTGAGTTCTTGTGCACAAGCCAACAACCTACTGTGTTCATATGTGCTGAGTCTAATTTAAAATCCTTCACCACTCAGCAAAACTTCATCTCCAGGCTCAGCAAAATTGCACAGCTACAAGTTCAAAGGCAGTGGAAGTCCAGATGTCTTAAACTATAGGTAATACTTTAGTGTGCAGGTGGACTGCTTGTCCTGAAGTCATTTAGCTGGTTTGTGTTTCAATCCAGCTCTGAAAGCATCTCTGAAATCACCTTTGAAGTCCCTCAACTACGAAACAAGCAACTTTTAAGTGTGTATTTCAAGTTTAGGACTATTGTAAGTGAAATACTACAACCTTTGGTTTTAAAACTTTGATTTTAAAACAGGGAGATCATTCCAGCTGTTAGGCACTGAAGTAGCAAATTCTTCCAATTATTAATAAATTCTTTTATGGATGGAAATATGGCATAGCAATGGATAAAACAGTATAAATACTAGCTTGTTCCTTTTGCAAAAAGTAATAATCAATAAGTCGATCATTTGTTTTCAGTCCCAACAACAAAATGGATTGTCTGGTTGTGCTATGTTAATGCTTCAGTCTTCCCACCAGTGCGATGGCTCCAGAGATATTTGTACCAAAAATTAAACCTTCTGTAATTAAAATATTAAGCTTCTGAAATTCCCACAGCATCCCATTTCTTATGTATTTCTGCTTAACCATGTGGAGTGCTAAGACTGTGGATTTTTTTCTGAGATTTTCAGCCATAGTTTACTTGGAATATGATAGTATTTTTGGTAGAAGGACGTAAAAGCAATTCATGCTGCATACCTTTAATGCTGCTTTTCAGGATGCAGTCTTTAAAGCAGTTGTCCTACCTGACATTCTTCTTCTGAAACAAAAATAAGTTATTTTGGGGTAACACTTCTGAAAAACTGTGATCCTTGGGTGTTTAAAATGTTGCAGCAGTGGTTAGTTTATTTAAAACCTGTATTGTCTTGGTAACTAATAAATGAAAAATTATGGAGGACTGTAAAAATTCAGAAGACCTTCTGGCTTTCCTCTTCTCTTTCCCTCTGGTTGGCATATGTCAATTTAATATGTGCTTTATGCACCTTCTCTTTATGAGCAGCATTTCTGAGGAAAAGGCATTAAGTCTGGCAAATATGTACTTTGTAAAATATACATATCTTAGTATATGTAGTGGAAAAAGGAAAGCATCAAGGGCAGATTAAAAAATGCAAAATCGTATAAGAAATACTTCTGAATATGCTGTCTGTTATCTGAGTGAATAAGGTGGCTGATCTGTATGGGGTTCTGCCCTTAATTTATATTGCAACACATAATGAATTTTCTGTCATTTAATATGTATTCTAATACTGACAGAAAGTCAAAATGTTAAAAGAAGTATTTTATGCCACAGGCAGGATTAAAGGTATCCTATTGTTGAGGAACTAAAATCATTAATTTTGCAACACATTTTAACACTACTTCATAAAAGAAACTGCTGATTAAGCTTTTGCTAAAGGTCCTCAGCCCTTCTCATTTTTATTACACAGCTCTCAGGAGAATCTTCAGAGCAGGGGAACCTTTTGTTCCAGGCTCTGAGTTGCCTGTTCTGTGCTCCATGACATGGTCCAACTGTGATAGCTGCTCACACAAAGGGTTGTGTTTAAATGAGTCCTCAAATACTAAATTCGGGGATTTGCATCCATATACTGCTTTAAGTCAACACCTAACCAGGCGTTGTAACTACTGGAATGTCACTTGGGTCTGACACTGCAGCTGAGGAAAGTCAAAAATACGGATTTGGTGCATTGGGAAGAGCATTCCCAGCGGGTCAGGGCTGATCCTGCCCCTGTGCCCAGCCCTGGGGGCACCTCTGGGGTGCCGTGTCCAGCTCTGGCTCCTCAGCACAGCAGGGCCAGGGAGCTCCTGGAGCGGGGCCAGCGGAGGCTGCGGAGCCCAGGAAGGGCCTGGAGCATCTCCGTGCCCAGGAAAGGCCGAGGGAGCTGGGGCTGCTCAGGCTCGAGAGGAGCCCGGGCTGAGAGGGGCCCTCAGGCCTGGGTGTCCCTGGCTGCAGGGAGGGCTCCGAGCAGGGCCCGGGCTCTGCTCCGGGGGCCCAGCAATGGCCCCAGAGCAACGGGCAGGGCCTGAGCCCAGCAATTCCCTGCACAGGAGGCACAACTTCTGCCCTGGGCAGGGACCGAGCTGGGACACATTGTCCTGAGAGGCTCTGGAGTCTCCTCACTGCAGATATTCCTTATGTCCAAAGTTCTTCCAAACCGTTCCCTAAACCATCCTGCTTATTTGAAATAGGCCTTTTAGGAAAGCATCTGTGCTGTAGAACAAAAGTGAAGACATTTTGTTGTTGGGTTTCTCAGAGCCATTCCACAGTGCAAGGGAATATTCACATGTAGAAGAGATTATCATTCTCATTAGGAAAGGAATTCAGTAAAAGGACAAGCTTCTGGTCGATCCAGATGCAAAATTCCTCAGTAACGGGGAAAAAGATCTATAGCTTTCAACTTTCAATGGAGAGGGACTTTTCACCAGGAACTGTTGTCATAGGACAAAGAGTAATGGGACTGACTGAGACATACGTGGTATTTAAACACCTGATTTGCTTAAAATCAAAGTGAAATAAATCTTAACTACCTCCATAGCATTACTGAAGCATCCTGCTTGGAAAAGTATCCTTAAAAAAAATAAAAGTAGTTAAGCATAATTGTGCCACAAAATTAAGATGTAGATAGTTTTCAGCACTCTAAAGCTCAAATGAAGTTGTCTAGTTTAACTCTACATAATTTTCAAACCTTGTAAAATCTTTTTGAAAAGAAAGGAGAAGACAAACCTTTTTATCTTTAAAGGGGAAAAATCATGAATAATTTCAAGTAAAAAGTCAGTTCTAGGACTCTGGGATCTTGCTAATGCATTGTGAGCAGAAAAAACAGTGAAATTGGATAAATAAATGATTTGTTATAAATTATTTGCAGGAAATGGTGCATCTTCTAGTTACCTGTCTATCTTGCTGTCTTGCATTTATAATGACTTTTTTTCTGCTTTTGTTGCTGCAGGACCTTTTCATTTTATGAGGATTTGTTATGGTTTCTCAATCAGGTGAAGATAAATAATCTGGACATATTATGCTCCAATTATAGAATGAGAAACCACATGAAGGACATTGCCCACACAAAAGAATGAGAAGTTGGTCATTTGCTCAGCTGTGCAATAGGAGGAGATGGCAATATTTCTGAGAGCTGAATTTCTATTGGAATATTCATGTAATGTTCCGTTTCCTCCATTTTTAGTCAAGATGAAATTAAGGAGGTGCAGATAGTTGAGCTTTTCACATTTATGTTTGGTGGCTGGTCCTGACTAGTTCAGCTCGATAGCTGTCGATATTTCTCTGTGAGATGTTCATGTTTGTAATTTTGTGTGTTCTTGGAGTGAAAGCTGGGCTGGAAGGAGAGTCAACACCTCAGTTCGATCATAACTCTGTGCAGAAAATCATGCATGTGCTGAGCTTGAGTTCCCAGAATTAATCTGTGGCAAACATAAAGCATTTACTACTTTCCTACAAAATATTTCATAAGGCCATGGACGAATCTTACTGAGGAGTCATCTCATCCACTCCTGCTCAGACTGAAGTGCCAAATAGCCACAATATACTCCTTTAAAAAGGATGTTTGGTAGATGCTCATAGCACAGTTTGATTCCCGTCTAATTGTACTTTTCCAAGTAAATCTCGTTTGCACATACCAGCAGAACATTTTAAATACATAATGGATAGAGGCACAGAGAAGAGAGAGGAACATGTGAGCCTATCTCTGAAAAAGTCCCCTTAAATAAGGACGATTTCTGAAAATTTAATGAATTCCAGCTCGTCTTGGAGTTTTAACACCACAAATGCTATTCAGAGGTGTAATGAATCACCACACAAACACAGGAGCACTGGTCTGGTGGATTTACATGCACTTGGGAGGAAAAGAAAGACACAGCTTTTCGATCAGACTAATGGCTTGGAAATAGCTTCAGGAGGAGAGCTGGTAATCGCATTTGACGGTCTGAATTGATGGCTGATGGCTTGTAAAGGGCAAAGCACCAGAGTGATTTCAGGGAGCTTTTAATAATGCTTAGCAAATGATCGGGCTGCACAGTCAATCGCTTCGCAGATGACAATATTCTTTCCCCCCTTCCCAGTAAGTGCAAAGCATAGGGCAAAAAATAAAAACTCATAAGAAATCACAGAATCGCGAACTCAGTCAAGATAATCCCAGTGGCCAGAAGAAAGAGAAACAAAAGTCAGATTTAAGGAATAAACTTAATCTAGGCAAGGAATAATTGTAATTTTTGATTTGAGATTTGAATGCTACTTATGGATTCTTCTAGGATCCAATTCTGTTTATAATTACATGCTAAATCCCAATTCATTACTAATATTAAGGAACGTACAATCAAAGTAGTATTACCCACAGAAGGGTGTTGAGGAATTGTCTTCAGTTTCTGCTCCTTGTCTGTGGGAACAGTATTTGCAAGATTTTTCATATCCTTGTCCTGTAGGGGCAGGTGGTACAGCTTGTGGATGTCCATCACTCCTTAAAAGGATCCACACCCTCTCTCTTCTCTCTCCTGAGAACTGGAAAGAGCTTTTTCTCTTTTTCTGTTCAGTTACAAAACTTCTTGGAGTAGCTGAAAAACCAGACTGAACTAGGTCAGTGGCTTCTCCAGAAATCCAAGGTCAAGAGTATTTAAAATATTAATGACTTCTGAATGCCTCTGCTTCAGGATGACTTGTAATACTCAAAACAAGATTTTTAGAAGTCATAATGCTCAAAAGGATAACAACTTAATTGTATGCATTTCATAGCTTGCTTTGCTCTCACAAAGTTTTAGTTTTAACTTTTTAAGTTCCCTGTTGCCAGGAGCAACATTAGAGAGATTTGCAGGTACTTTATGAACTGTAGGGAATGGTTTTGGGAACAGTGCTCAGGCTCCCAGTGCAAAGGAGCTTTGGAGTTATATACAACAGGTAACAACATTTTCATTTCTAATATTCAGGATTTTCTAAGTGGTCAGCAAATCAAAGCATTGTCTTTGAGCGAGGTCTATTATTCACTCACCTGTGAACAGCTGTGCCCATTTTCTGTCTTTAAAATTAGCAGGAGATGACTGAGCTCTCTGAGTCATTATTGTACCCAATTTATTCAGAGGATGGACTGCTGGGACATCACATATTAATTGTCCAGCACCTTATAGGATTCAAATCCTTTTATGATCATCCATTTTGTATATTTTGCAGCTTTGTTCTGATGATTCTGAGAGTGAAGGAGTGTCTTCTTCCAGAGGAAAGGCCTCCTGTAGATTCCCTGGGTCCTCTGTAGATTTCAGTTCTTGGGGAATTGATTGTGAATAGTTTTTTGGGTGCGAGACAAGACCAAAAAATATTGTCCAGGAATCCCTTACGAAACTTCAGAATCACCCATGCCAACTCTTGGTGTCATTGGTTTGTCTGGATAAATATTATATTATTTTACACATGCTCTATGTCTCTGCAGCTCCGAGAAAACTTGAATAACAAACCTGCGTTCTATTGCATTTGAATTTTCCTGAGGTTCACACTTACCTTTTGGTGTTGATGAGATGCATTAATTTCTGCTTCATCTGGTGTTTACCTGCACTTCCAGCAGACGCAGTGGCATTTGTCATTACTAGCCAAAATCAAGACACCTGTACTAACAACAGTGACCAGCAGAAATATTGTGGTGGCTATTTTTTTCAGTGACTCTGTGACAAAAATAACCACAGTATCCAAGGTGTAAATTAGAAAAAAACTCAGTGGTCTTCACTGTGTAGAGGCCTATTTTTTTGTACATTGACAAATCCTGTAGTTTTGCAAAGCATGATGTAAGGCAGGAATAGAGATTTTTATAATCCTCCTTGTGCGTAGACTTCACAGTACAACCTTCATGTGAAGATCTTATTTTCAAGAAGTACCAAATGGTTCAATTTTCTATCTTCAGAGTGCATCACTGTTAACCTACTGCAAATAAATGCAAGAACTATGCCAAATTAGACATTCAGTTTTCCTGTAAGGAAGTGAAGCTCCTCAACCAGGTTCCAAAAGCGTTTTGTCCTTGTGATTCCTTGCACAGAACTAGGGAGGAAAAAAAAAAGAAAAACCTCACAAGAAAAATGAAAATTGATCTTTCGCTTTATTCCCAGCTGTGAAACTTTCAGAAACTCAGTTGAAATGGGGACATAAAAGCAACAAATAACTGCAGCTTCCATTAGAATTTAGGAAAAGGGTGACCTGGGTCATCAAGTTCAGTTCCATGAACATAAATATATACTCTGAAGAGTTCACAGAACATCTATTCTTAATCTACAAAAAACCCCACAAAACTAAAAGCACTCCCTAAGCTCTCCCTCAACTAATCTTGAAACTTTTGCTGTTCAGAATCTAAATTCAGAAAAAAACCCAACAAGCCAACAGCCAAGAACCAGCAAACCCAAACAACCTGCTCAAAACAATACGACACAATGAAGGGAAGGGATGAAAAACTGATATCCTATAAATTCCATGGCAGGACAGCTCTCATAAATAAACTCCCAAGTGGCCCAGAGAAAAGTAAAATAGCGCCTGGACCTTGCCAGTCTGGTTGGTACCATCATTCTTTATTATTCTCAAATTAGGAGATGGTTCATAATCCTGAGCATGCAAACAACAGATGCCTATTAAGCACTTTAGGTTTTTCTAAGCCTTTGCACTTAGAATGTCGCAGTTTTCTGTCTCACAAGGGGAAGCTCAGAAGAAAATAAACACACCAAAGAAGAGCCTGGGGGGACAAAAATTTCCTCAACTCTACAATTAATGATCAGATCTTAATCATAGGATCACCAAAATACGATGCGTTCTGAGAAACCTTAACAAATACAATTTATTTTTGCTTGAATTCAATGACCAGAACTTCCCAAACTCCCAGATTGTGTTACACAGTCACTGCCAATTCTGTCCCAGGCTCCATCTTGGAAAAAGAAGATTTCCCTGTGCTCTGTTCGGAACACTCTCTATCTTCCAATCTTCTAATCTCCTCCAATTGTCTAGACTAAGTTTTATTAATGGATAACTCAAAGCCATTAAATCTCATTCCAGTAATGCTCTTTAAATTGAACAATTCTCCTCTCCCTCCCTGGCATATACACCCAAACATACATATTTTGTTATTCACTGTAATTTCATTATTGACACATTTATTGCTACATTTATTTTGACAGCAGAAATAAACGAAATTTTTAAAGGTCTCCCTAAGAAATAGGCTCTTTTTTTTTCTGTAAGCACTTATATATCTGATTTTTAATTCCTGTTTGAGATCTCCTGTGTGAACAAAATCATCCTGGATTACAGATGATATCCTAGATGAGCTCTTATCTTATTCAATGGTGCTACTGCTTTATGTTTTGTCTTAGAATCCTATTAGGTTCTTTCATGGCTGTGTCCCACTGGCAGCTCAGAGTTGTCCCATCATTCATCAAAACATCCATAGTCCTCTCTTTCTGCATCCCTTCAAACTGATGGACTTTTACATCATTTTTAAAAAATGGTCACTGTACAGTCAGTTACTTCAGATAAATAATAAGCTGAATTTCAGATTAATTTTAACCTCTGAGCTAGAAACAGTATTACAAAATGTCATCCTTCTCAGATTTATGACACCAGAATGAGGACCAAAAATGAAGGAGTGATTTCATCATTTCAAAATTAAAACTTCCCACATTCTGGGCCAACGCTAGGAATTAATATTCACAGAAAACACAAAGGATGCTTTAGAGAAAGGGAACTAAACACAAAACACTTATTTTTTTATTATGGTTTTGCACACGTTCTTGAAGAGACATCTGTGACCACTTCACACAAAAAAAAGTGGAGTGGACCAGCGTGAAAAAATGAACAAAATATAGGTTTATATTAGCATGAGAATGACTTTTAAATTGAAAAAAGGAAGAGAATTTATGATTTTGTAATTCTGAAAAAATGAAATTGTAGGAAATCATAAGAACCTCTACTAATTTTCCAGCATAGATGAGGTCCTACTTCAGGCTGAAAACAGGAGTTTCAGGAATTAGGAGGAGGACTGATATAGATCTAAAATTTGCATACATTTCTTATCCTGATGCCTCTAAATCTCAAATTTTTTGGAGGTTGGTTCATGTGATGCTTGAATCAGGCTACCAGCACCTGTTGAGAGCAATTCTTGTTCTGTGCAAGTTTGTCACGTGTGGAAATTCCCACAGGAAAGACAAATGTCCTGCTTTTTTTTTTTTTCCTAAGGAACTTTTAAAATTGTTTTGACCTTCCACATTTCTGCTTGGAATTTAGCAGGGAGTTCCTTTATCCACTTTGTAATTTCTGGATGAACTGTGGTATTTTTTGTGAATACTCTGTTGCTTGAATTTTCCATCTTCTGCCTATGCTCAATCAATTCTGTTTTCACTTTCTGATAGGGTATGAAGTTATGAACTGACCTGATAATTTAAAAGTCTTCTCCCTCATCTTTCAGGCGGTTGTTATTTCTCTTTATCAGCTCCTTTTTCACAATTTAAAGTCTTTGTCTCCTTAGACCACCATAAAAGTGGGCTTCCGTCTCTTGAATCATTTCTGCAGCTCTTCCTTGAACCTGCCAAATCCTCAATAGAATTTCAGTCAAGTGATATTTAACTTTTTCGTATTTATTTTTTTTCCCAGTTTCTTTGGTGGAAATTGTTTCCATAAACAGAGCAGAGAAAGCTGCACAGTTATGGACTCCTCACATCTGCTTTCCTGAACTAAAATGTTAATTGTTTGCCACCTCCTTCTTGCAAGGTTTAGTTCCCACCCCAGCTTCTTGTGCAAATGATTTTTCCCGCTGTTAACTTTAATTCATATATTATACATCTCATCCATAATTTATAATGAAGAGGGACCTTCTATTATTTATCACCTGCAGGATGAGGACATGCATGTGCACACATGCATATATGGGATATTTTCCTACATAAAAATAAAGATTAATGTATAAATATTTCACGGAGGTTATATTCTAAGGAAATATTGCTCCTAAAAGTGTTGGAAAACATGTTTTTCAGCAACCCTAATATGTACCACAGGGTACAGTCTGATAGGACACAGGTGATGCCTCTCCACAGAGTATTATTTGTTTGAAAGGAAGAATTAAGATAATTTAAAATTTTATCATCTTATTAATGTTCTACTTCTATGTATCCCAATTTCTTCTTCAAAACTTAATGTCTTTCAAGAGCTAGTGCTGACCTTAAACACAAGTCATATATTACAGAGACAGGTTTTTTCTTATAATTAAACACTGGAGACTCTTTCAGTTCTATAGACCATGTGCTGTGCTGCAGTGCTGGGCTGGGACTAGAACATGTGAGATGATTAGGACTGTCCCAACAATTATATTCTTTCATTTAAGTGGTGTCTGTAGTGAGAAGATGAGCTATCAAACAAACTTTGAAATATGCACTCTTTAGTCAGTCAGTCTTTCCATACAGAGTAAAACTCTGTGAGAATTTTTTTCTTAAGGGGAGAGAGAAGCTTGGGTCTCCCAGAAAACACTTTTATTAATCACTGGGAGATTCTCAGTGTCCCAAGGTGCTGTTTATCACTGCAATGACAGTTCACTGCAGTAAATACTCCTTTAAAACACAGAATCAGCATTTAACTACACATTTGCAGACCTTGGGCGGTCTAAAATGGTGCTCTTTCCTTCTCTCATTCAAAGAACTTTAGCAACCAAAAATTATTGGACACCCACTCTTTCTGTCACCCAAGTGTGTTGAATGAGTTAAACAAAGTTTTATTGTGCCACCTATACTTGAGGGTTGCTGAGAAAGCAGCATCTGGGCTAGAAGACAATGCTGAAGCCATGCATGTTAACAGATTATGTCCCTATTAAAAATAAATGCAGATGATGTCTGAGATGGTGTTCATCAGATAACTTGGCTCCGAATGTTCAAGTGTCTGCAGTTTCTATTTAAGTGGGAAATTGCTCTAGGAAAAATTAGCTAAAAAGTGTCTCAGAAATTAAGTGAGAGAGGTGTTGGTGTTTAGATTTGTTTTTTGGTGGTGGGTTTTTTGGTTGGTTGGTTTTTTAGGGTATTTTAATTTTGGTTTGGTTTGGTTTGGGTCTTTCTGGTTTTTGGGTTTTTTTTGTTTGGTTGTGGGGTTTTTTTACAGTAGGAATAAATTAATTAGTGACTAGGTGTTACCTTCCCTGATGTCACTTTCTTTTCCCATCCCTGCTTTTCATTTTTTTGATGGCTGCATCTGCATAATAGAAATTAAAAGTACTTTTTACAGAGACCAGGCAGGTTTGTAGGGCAGTCCTAGACACCCAATGGAGTTCAGGGCTCTCCTTCACCACCCTCCATCTCATGGAGGGCACATTCTGCAGGCTCTGCCACAGAGCAAGAGGCAACCAGGTAATAAGAAAAAAGCATAGTAGAGTTTCAGCTTTAATATCCCATTTTGAAAGATTAGGTGAAAGCAAGTCGATGTAACAGGTTGGTCACACAATCAAATCCCATCCAACCATTCACAATTAATTATTCAAGCCTTTCTTTGTGCCCTTGTCAATTTGAACAGAAGAGCTGTCAGCTGTTGAGTCTCTATTGAAGACCAGCCTTAGATCGTTATTATTGAGCTGCCCCTGACCAGGCTCTGGGGCCAGAGCTCCTGTCAGAAAGAAAAAGAAATGAAACACGTTGTATTGACTTTTGGATCTTTGGGATATTATTTATTTATTTATTTCCTCATATCTTCCGTGGTCTTTGCTCTGCGGTGAGCTGTGCTTTGTGCAATGCTCCCTTTGCTCCACAAAGAACTGAAGAAGTCCATGAGGCTCAATTTACAGGGATTGCATGTGTGTTCCACCTTTTTAATGGAAATGCTCCAGGGAGGGAGATAGTGTGTCCCGACCATGGACATGGTGTAGAATGCAAATCCTCAGGTCAGTGATACAGACTCTTGGGGCTCTGCCTAAGAGGATTGGAGTGAAGAAAAAAATTGGCTTTCTCCCAGGAGATAAAGACTGTGAACTATGAAAGCAATAATGTTGACCCAAATAACAGTTGCTCAAGAGATTGAACCAATGCAGAACTTGCTTAGAATAAATGCCATACAGCTGTCAGATTTTGCCACGTTAATTTTCTTTTTTAAGATTCATTTTATGGCTGTTCACATCCCTAAGCCATTGACTGCATAAAAGAGTATACCCAGATTAAAGCTGAGTATCAGGGAAAGAGAAGAAAAGTAGTTTTAGTTCAGAGCTTTTTCTTCATTACTTTTCCACTGCCTAGTTTTGAAAAATAGGGATAATTATTTTTAAATGTTCTTATCTAAGTGACACCAGCATTTTTTGAATGCTTATGTAAAATGTCAAAACTGTGCTGTGTTTTCTCAAGAGAAAGAAGTACATCGAAGCAAACTGGGTGAATATCCTTACTTTAGATTAACTTGTCCAAAAAAGAGTACTTACAGACCTTATGCATTGGAAGCACCACTTGCAGAGAGTCACATCTCTTTTTAGGGATCTGACAAACACAAATAAGAAGAACAGACCACTGGAACATGATTTTCAGTCACTTTGAGACCATGGTCTGATGGCCTAAACAAGACACACATGTGGTTCACAGGGTTCATCGTGACCCTCTTCTTTAAGGTGTATTTTATGCCCATGCAGTACTCATAGAATGGTTTGGGTTGAAGGGATCTGAAAGATCATCTGAATCCACCTCCTGCTTTGGCAGGGACACCTTCCACTGTCCCAGGTTGCTCCAAGCCCCATCCAACCTGGCCATGGACACTGCCAGGGATCCAGGGGCAGCCACAGCTGCTCTGGGCACCCTGTGCCAGGGCCTCCCCACCCTCACAGCAAAACATTTCTTCCAAATATCTGACCTAAATTTCCGCTCTTTCAGTTTGAACCCATTTCCCCTTGTCCTGTCACTCCAGTTCCTGATGAATTGTCCCTCTCCAGCTTCCTTGTACCCCCTTCAGACGCTGGAAGTTGTTCTGAGGTCTCCATACAACCTTCTCTTCTCAAGGCTGAACAGTCACAGCTCTCCCATCCTGTCTTCACTGGGGAGGTGCCCCACTCCCCTTATCAACCTCGTGGCCTCCTCTGGACTTGCTCCAACAGTTCCATGTCCTTCTTATGCTGGGACAACAGAACTGGACACAGCACTCCGGGTGGGATCTCATGAGAACACAGTAGAGAGGAGAATCACCTCTCTGGACCTGCTTCCTACAGTGCTTTGGATGATCCTGGTGGTGATTCTGTGCACACTTTTGGCCATTGTTCTCCAGCTCCAGTGGTGCCAGAGGATGTGGATGTGTCTGACTTATGCTGGGAATGCTACTCTGAATGTCTTGGGTGGCCGGAATGCCCTGTACACGTGGAAGCTTTTCTGTCAGGTCAATCCTGTTTAGGCAACTTCATGCTGCTGGAGACTTCTGGGATTGCAAGAAATGTCAATGATATGGATCTTCAGATGGAAATGTCGTTAGCACGGTCAAGGCCATCTGTGCTAAAGTCATATGGTGCAGGCAAGGTCCCTCTGTGATTCAACACATTCTTTAATGGCCTAAGGAGAGAAAGAAAGAGAGTTTGCTTGGGGAAAGTGCTTAGTGTCCAGGTAATGCCAGTCTGTGTCTGCTTGGACATATCTATTTTGTGGTTTTTATAATCTAGTGCTATGCTTCCTGAAAAAAATAAGTTTTAGAAGTAGAAAAAATGCTTTGTGTGACTTTCAGCCCAAAGTCCCATATGTAGAAAATGAGTTTGCCCCTTTTTTTTCTAAAACACCTCTGTTTCCTTAACATTCTTCATTCTAAAGACACAACAGAACACATTATAGACTCCAGTTGCTTAACAAATGCTGCAATGCTACCCTAAAACAAATGTAAGTGTTAACAAAATAGATGCTTTAAATCATTTGTAGAACTAATTGCATCCGTAAGTACATGGAAAGCTCAGAAAAAGCAGAAAAATGTTTAACACAGCTTGCCTGAAACATTAATCTGGCCAAAGGCTGTATTTTAAAACTAATTTATTCTGAGGTCTTCACAGAGAATGAGCACTGGTGCAAAGAAAACATGTCCAGCCCACTGGTGAACACTCTGAAAATGGAAAGAGAACAACAGTAATAATATTTAGCTCCTACCCAGAGATTTACACATCCAAACTGTGCCCTTGTTGTGCACCTCCATAAAGGATTGAATCCAGTCTGGCAGGTCTTCAGGCACAGCAGGTGAAACAAGGAGTAAGAAAGGATGTTTGGGTGCTCAAAACCCAGAATTGGGATTCCCAGTTCTGCCACAAATTCGCAAGATGAAGTTAGGCAAATCGATTTGCTTCACTGTGCCTCAATTTCCCAATCAAATAGAAATAGGCAAATGATTAAAATAATCTTAGGAATGTATTTGGGCATATTTGCAGAATCATCCTGATATTTGGACAGGCTTCCAAGTCATGATTCTCTGAGCAGTTCAGAGAAGGAAATAAAAACCCCTAAAAACACTTACATTTATTCTAAAGAACTGATGCTTGTTGTGTCTATAATGATATTTTCTTTGTTCTTCCAGTCTAAGGAAAGTAATAGTACAGAATCACAGTAATCTTTATGAGACGATATGGAATTACACATCCTTCCTAGTTTTATCTCACATAGATCTTTGAAATGAAGCTGGATTGAAATACCCCATAATCTTGAGTTGATGCTCAGCATAAATCACACTGTGAATTTACTCCTTGCTGAAAAGTTACATTTACTGAACCCTTTTCATTGTTATAAACTTAGTTTGACAAAGATGTCAGCAAACAGAAAATTAATAGTGTGATAACCACATCTATTCACACTGTTATAACTCTTGTTCAGAGTGTTTCTGTTTATTGAGAAGTTGCAAGAAATACAAAACTTTATAACCTATAAAAAATGAGGTCTACTAAATCCCCACATGCTGATGGAATTTGGTCTGCAAACAGATTCTCAGGAATTGCTTGCAGTTATTTCAATTTTAAATCAGTGTGGGTTGGTTTTTTTCTTCCAGCAATGTCGATAATACATGTGACTTGTGTCATCCTTAAATGTTGTTTTTCTAATATTTCCTTTATGGACTAATTTCATTGGATCAGGGGCTGCAGGAGTTCTTTTGTTTCATTTTATGGTACAGAAGAGTCTTTCCATCTCCTCTTACTATTGTTATTTTTTTGGCTACATCAGTTGTTCTGAAGCAGCACTGAGTATAAATGGTTTTGTACACTTCCATACTGAAGAAAATGTGTACTGAGTCCCACATATGGGAATAGCTCATCAGGAGACAATTTTTTTTAAAAAAATGGTAGGTGTGTGAGTGGTAGAGAGAGCTGAAAGAAGTTAAATACATGAAATTCACGACATGGAGTTCTGTGCCTGTGTGGAAGGGTAAAGAGACAGAAGTAGGGTCCCATCATATAACAGCTGGTTATGTTGAGAATAGAAATTAGTGCGCATGAGAGAGGGAAAAATAGAGGAAAAATAGGTATAGTGAGGGGAAATTTTAAAAAATATTTTAGTTTTTATATAGCTGTTGAAAAGCAACACCATAGACTTACCACTATTGTATTGTTTGAAAAGATAGAAATGTACATCATTAGCAGCTTTTCTTCTCCATTTTTTAAATTTTTCACTGAACATTGAATTCTTTTCCCAGTAGACTGGCCAAGACTCTCCAGGGGAAATTATTTATTTTATCTCTAATTCCTAGTAGAGCTACTTCCTTGAGCAGTGAATATTCTGAATCATTTTCTATCCAAACATAGGTTTACTTTTTCAAATTGAGCGAGGAAGATATTAATTCCTTCCCATGTCATTACCCTAAAACCAAATTAACCTGTTTCACTTTCCCTCATTTTGCACTCTCCAAATAAAAATACTACACTAGAATGTACCACGTGAAGCTTTGTCTCTGCTACTGCACATGCTTTAAATAAAAATTCTGACTGCTCAGGCATCTTGGGAAGCTTTGAATAGATCTTCTCATGGAAGGGAGTGGGTGCTATGATAAATTTCTCATAAAACTGTTCCTTCAGGTGGAGATGCTCCATTTACCTTCACGGTTACCTGCAGGATAAATGTGGTTAAACATGAGGGGAAAGAGAGTTGCAGCTGCTGTAATTACCGTGGGATAACATTGGCTGTTTGCACTTAGTCAAAATAATTCTGCTGCTGTTGGAATTCTGTGTCTGCAGGGCTGTGATTTATTCTGATCGTATTGTCCATAACAGTTTATATTCTGGAAATACAATGACTTCAAAGCTCCAAAACTATTAAGGTGCACATTTGATGGTGGTGACATAAAGCAGCTGCTGTTCAGGCCAGAGGAGATGGAGGTTTTCTCTTTAACAAACGAGCTTGTGGTTAAATTTACATGCAGATAGAAGAGGAGATGGGTTATGTTCCTTGATGATATAAAGAGCAGAGCATAAGTTTATTTGTGCTAAGCCACTGGTCGGCTCCAGGCTATTTATTTACGTGGGATGCACCAGTAAAAGCCTGAGGAAAAAGATTTTAATCCTCCAGACAGCTCCATATATCATGGGCAAAGCTGAATCCTCTTTAATCAGCGCCCCTAAAACTAGCTGGTGATTTAAAATTATCTGCTTGCTTCCTAGCCGAAATGAGGAAAGCAGCTTCTACAGCAACGTTTGTAGGCACTCAAATCATCTAAAACTGAGGTATTAAAGATTATGGCAGTTTTATTTAATATCCTGGAGGATGACAGTTAACAACAGCAGGTAGAGAACTGTAGCTGCTCATCCCTAATAAATTAATCAAAGATTAAGAGGGGGAACAATGAAACAAAACCATTGTGTGATCAGTCAGGTCTATGCTATTCAATCATAGAATAGCAACCATTAACTTAACCTAGTTTGTGTACACAAAAACACAGCTCCTGCATCTAGTTATGCCTTATTTGAAAAAAACCGCAGAAAACCAAACCAAACAAACATGTTTATTCCTCCTTAAAAAACTTGAAGATTGCATATGTAACACAAGTGGAATTGGTGTGGGCAATTGGCATTGGTAATTGGAAATACATTTTTGCAGTCTCAGAAACACAGAAGGGCAATAAAATATGTTCTGATTTGGGTAATTTACAGTCTCATTTTCAAAACGGCCAAACTCATTCAGAAAATTATAGCACTGCACATATAAGAGCATAATTTCTTTCCTTATTTTGAGATTACAGATGCACAAACAAGCTCATGGTACTGTTAAATTTAAAGCAGCTAAAACCATGAATGCAGCTACCACCAGCATTCAGGACGTGCTTGATTTTGGAGCACTGGGCTCAGGCCTCATCCTGTCTCAATGAGAAACCAACGGGGAACCACAATTCTTGTTCCGATTTAGAGCTGTAATTGACTCAGCAGATTATCTCTCTCAGCTCAATTTACAAAGCCAAAACTGGAACTTTATTTTGATCAGTTCCCCCTTCCACTTTCTGTATTTTTTTCTTCTTTCATTTGTTTTCTTTTTTTTTTCTTTTTTACTTTTTCCTTGTTTTCTTCCAATTTTTCTTTCTTTATTTATTTTTCTTTCTTTCTGTCTTCTCTTCCAATTGTATTCACCTTATGGTTCTATAGGGGAGAAACAGGCAGGTTTGTGGTCTTAGGTAGTAAAAATTCATGCTAAAGATCAAGGAAAATCTGGAAAACTACAGCTATGGCAAAATCCCTACTCATGAAACAGAGAGATATTTTGGAATGGAGCAAACACCATAGCATCTAAATTTCTCTAGATCAATTTTTTTTGGAAAGATGCGGAAAGACATTGCTGGTCCCTGATATTCCTTAGAGATAGAGATGCCAAAATAACAGCAACTTTTTTTTTACTGTTTTCCTCTTTAATATTTCCTGCTTTGAAGAACTGAGTGGAAAATATTCCATGACTTTGCTTGGAGTTTTAGAGTCATGGTGATGGTGGCTGGGTTGGGCCTCCCACACTTTGAGCAGCTCTGAGTTCCACTGACTGAGGGGCAGAATGATTGATTAGTAACAGGTTTAATTATAATTTACCCTGATTCAGACTGAGCTGCCACCAAAACAGGTGCTCCTTGTACCCCTGACTGAGGCGGAGGAGGTGAGGGAGGGAAAAGAATGATGATATAAGAAATAATGTCTTAGTTTTGAGCTGTCAGCTCCACAAAAATTTTGCCAAGTTGCAAATCCATCTGTGTTACAACTGGAGCCATATCAGGTCATAGGACTGGAAATATTTATGAATGTCTTTAGTTCTCTGCAGAGAGCTTTACAGAGAGATAATCTCAGTTATTCTTTATTGAAGTCTAGACAGATTACGTGTCTAAATAAAATGGAAAACATCTCGTGTAAGGCTGATGTCTAGTTTTCTAAATTCTCAACTTTAATTCTGAGGGGAAAGGAAAACCAACTGCTTTGGAACTGAAGGAAACTTCAGAGCTGTAAACTTGGTCTTATGATAAGACACACGTCTGTGAGCTTTGAGAGTAACAGACTGAATGTGATAGCAGCCTCCCTCACCTTGGACAGCACTTCCTATGGATTTTATGACTTTTTCTTTCCTTGTGTCAGGAAAAAATGGGAATATCAAGTGCCTTGACTCCTCATGAGTAACATCGTACTATGGTGGCACTTCAGAAGCTTTGCCACTGAATTTTTCTCCCAGTAAATGAGTCATGGTGGCCTCTCAAGGTGTCTCATGAAGGTTGAGTACACTGAGTGAGTGATACTTGGAAAAGCAAAATCGTTATCTTTCCCTCCACATCTCCCTTCCTCATCTGATCTTTGGGCTGGGTATCAAAAGCATTTTCAGGACTGTGATGGCAGGGCACAGTTTAAGCAGGTTCTAGCACATTTCCCATGCCCTGAGCAGCAGATTGGTTTGTTTGAGGATGATGTTGTAGCAGTGCCATAAAACGGAGTTATAGGTTTCTGTCCCCTTTGGCTCTGTGGGGAGTTCTCTCCCCTTTCATGCACAGGTCACAATGGAAACTTGCTTAGCAGAAGCGATTCTATCCAGTGGAGGTGACAAGTACCACTGACAAGAGTTTTTTTGTTCTATATTATCATTTGGCACACGATTAGAACAGCCATCTGTTCTCTTAATTTCAATCAACCCAATTTAGGCTGCAATAACACAACGCCGTTAGATGTGTTTCCAACAAAGGAAAAATCAAATATGATTTTTTAAATCATCTTGAGGGTAACATTACCCCTATTTAAAGACTACCAGCATGCTGGGGGAAAAGGGCATGATAAAAGAATAATTAACATTGTGATTTTAAAATATTCTCATTTTCATACAAGATTATGATGCGCTAATTCGACAGGAAAGTGTTCACATTTTCTTATGAATTATACATGAGAACAATCTCACACAGGAAACCTAAACAGAATTTTATTTTAATCTCTAATATTATACAGTCTAATGGAAAACATTAAAACCTTACATAAGAGCAATTTCATAATTGTTAATGTGACCTCTTCGCACTTAGGGAAACAAACACATGATTTGCTAATGCCACTCAATTTTAACAAAGTCAGTAGGTTATTTAGGGCACTGGTCAGCAGATAGTAAAATGAGGGGTGTGTTTCAAAAATGTTGTGGGTTTTGGGGCCCTTGGTCAAGCCTAGATATGACCCAGTTTCCTCCACCTCTTCCCTGTTTGTTTTCTTTAGGAGAGTAGGACCCATCTCTTTGGGGTTCATCTCTTTGGGGTTCATCTCTTTATCTCTAAACCAAGTGGTTTGCTAATATCCCAGATGAAGACATGGATTTAGATTTTCAATTAAGGAATGAAATTTTGTTAAGGAAAGCTGTTGGCAAAATATGCAAACTCTTACAATATTGCTGTAACGGCAAGAAATGACGCAGTTTGGTGAGTTGAGTTAAAGAGGTTTGATTTGAACATTGAGGTTTTCTTATCAATAATTCCAGGTTTAGGACAGACAGGTGAGAGATCACATCTACAGAAGGAGGGAAATCTCTTCTCTAAGCCCATGGCTCTGAAAAGGAAATCACAATTTTCCATGATGGGTTCAATTACTGGATGGGTTTGTGGAAAAAAAAAATTTATACAGAGGAAAATGGGGAAATTTTGCATTCACTACAACCAGAGCCATCACTGAATTTATGTGCATGATTCAAGCTTGAAAAGGAACTTGAAAAAGTTGTTAAGGTGTTGAGCAAAAAACTACAGGAATATTTCAGGGCATGAATAATTCACAGTAAATGATTTAGGAAGTTCAATCTGTATAACTAATTAAGGAGAAAGATGGTATAAGAGGTAATTTCCTCGTGTTCTGTAAGTACTTAAATGGGCAGAAGATTTCTGACTGCGGAGGAAATCTTTAATGAAGGCACAGTAAGATCCAATAACTGGGGCAAAGACAGGTGGACCCAAACAACACACTAATTTTCAAAAGTAAGAATTGGAATAATTTACCCAGGGCTATCACATGCTCTCCACTTACAAGAAATCTTTAATCATGACTAATGTCTTTTTAAAAAACCTGTAGTGTAACTTCCAGATATGGACTTGGGCAGGAGTTAATGGCAAAAGGATGGGAGGCGAAAATAAATTACCCTAATGGTCTTTGTAGTCCTTGGATCTATATATTTTGTTTTCAGTCTCCCGGTGAAGCAAAGTTATGTATTATGTTGGATGTCGCAGAAAGAGTTATGGGTTCCATTCCCTGTTTTTCCACCGATTTCCATGAATTGTGTGAATCTGTGTATCTCAGAGAGCTTCTCAGTAAAGAATTAAAATTTTCATAAAATAATAGAGTGCTTTGGCTTGGAAGGGACCTTAAAGAACATCTAATTCAAACCCCCTGCCATGGGCAGGGACACCTTCCACTAGACCAGGTTGCTCAGAGCCCCATCCAACCTGGCCTTGGGTTTAAATTCTACTGTTAAATAAGTTAAAATACTATTTTAAATGGTAATATATTACTATGCTTGCCCACACTACCAAGGCAAGAGATAGTGAGGGTTCCTGAAAGCCTTTGAAGTCTTTGAATGAGACACATATTCCAGATATTGAACCAGGTTTTCAAAGGCATCAAGCATTGAAAGCCAAAAGAGATTTCAACATCTTTGAAAATCGGATGCTGAAATTATTATAATCAAGTATTCAAGGCATTAATACAAACACTACTGAGGAGGAATAATAAATGGGAATTATGAGCTATATTTTGACAGGGTTTTTTTTAATTGTTGTGAAGGAGGCTTCTCTGCCTTCCTCTCTTGAAGCCTGCTAACAGCCAAACAAACAAAAAGCTTCAGTTGATCTGAAAGGATTTTTCATTTTAGAAAAATCTTTATTTGGCATATTAAGTAGGTGAATCAAAAAAATTAGGCTTCCTTAGAGCAAAGCAGGGGCGATTAAATTAAATGTGCCTCAAGAAGCAAGCCCTCCCTCGGATCAACAGGGCAGTGGGAGCTTGTCTGTCCCATCCTTGTGCCTTTCTAAACACTTTTTGAAGTACAGAAGGCAGAACACTCAACACTTCAGCTTTGTCACAGCTGACAGCCTGTCGGGTTTAATGAAAATGCTCTCCGTTTAGAAGATGACAGAAATTACATGCATTTCCCCTTTTATTTCTCTGTCATCTTTTCTGTCTTGCCTTTCTACAGGAGAAGGAGGGGTTGGTTATTAAAAGCATTACATAAGTATGCAAAATATGTTAAGAAGAAAAGAGGAAAAGGAAAATCTTTAGCCCTGCAATTATACACAATGTCTGTTGGTGGGAAATGTGGGATAACATCCGATGTGTGGCAAACACTATTTACTTTTAGTTATCTTTGAAGAGGGTGAGGCAAAAATCTCTAGATAATGCTTTAAGTGAAGGTTTTATTGTACGATTGCCTGAGTAATTTCCAACAGGAAGATGATCTAAGCAGTGTTAAGATAGCTTGAGTGTGTTCATAACTTCTCCAGAAAATACAGCAAGATAACACGGAACAATCTCTTGGCACTGCACAGCTTTCCCATTCCTCTTTTATTAAGTGGCAGGCTTTTAATAAGTGTGCCTGCTCTCCCAGAGCCAAAAGTGTAACTGCATCTGAGGAAACTCACTGCCAGGGCTGAGCAGGGAAGGCTTCACCTGCAAATATCAGCCAGTACTATGAGATCTGGAAATAGCCCACAAATCCATTATATTCATCACCCAGCCACTCCATATCCTCATCCACATCCTCAATCCACACCCCAATTGTGATTCCAGAACTGCTCTCTGGAGTTTTAAGGGAAGCTCTGAGTTTGATCTTCTCACTTAATTTCTGGGGCAGTTTTTTTCATGCTTATCCTGAGAAGAGAGAAAAATTTGGTTACTAAGGAAGCCCTGTGTAGACTATCTCTCAAAACTGTGCAGAGCATCTGAAAATAGTGAGAGCTTTAGAAGAGCATAGAGAAAAGGATTTATTTTTAAACTTTGTCCACGTTTGTGTGATCTTAAACTTGTGCATACTAGTAGTGTCCAAAGGTGTGAAATGAAATTATGGAGAAATGGAATTATGAAGAGAAATGGAATTATGTGTATTTGGCAAAGGTAAAAATGGACCCCAGGAAAAGAAAACTACAGGAAGCCCTCGCACAGCAGGCACATTTCTGCCTCTCAGCTGTTTAGGCTCCACTCACTTGACAAAAATGCATAGCACATGCAGATTTACTGGAGGGACCAAAACAGTCCCAACCATCCCATTAGCACCTTTTTATCCGTTCCTGGGCCTGTGATGTGGTTGCAGCCTCTCCACTGACATCCACCCCAGCACTGGAAAAATCCAATGCAAGCCTTGACTGGGCTGCAGAGGATGTGTCTGCACGGAGCAGGCAGGGCTGAGGGGCATTGCTGTGGGCAGGCACACGGCTGAACCCGCTGTGCTGCCTGAATGCAGAGCTGGTTGATGCTCACGCAGCTGGAAACAAAAGCAAGGCGGGGATGTCTTTGTTGCATCCCCCAAGCCAAGGCTATAAATGTGGCTCCCGTCTTCTGCAGCTGTCATTTTGTGCTGCCCACGGAGCATAAGGGAGACAACTGTGCCTCAATTACCTGTAGTTCTTCTAATGCATTCCCTGGCAAAGGTAGATTTGCTTTATGAATATTTCAGGAGTGGAGAAACTGCTTGTGAATCGAAGTCAAACAGCCTGTGGTTTTCACACCAAAATTCTAGCTATCCTTCTAACCTAAATTTAGGGGTAAAGGCAAACCTTGTTAAAGGGTACAGATGTTGAGTACCAATATGCAATGAGACGATGAGATGGCACAAATGGTTTTGAGTAATGTAAACACTCAGTGTTCTGAGTAATTGGGAATGTGAAAGGAAAAGGAAGAAACACTCAGCACAGGACAGTACATTATATCAAGAAGTTACAATCTATTTTCTTGGTTTAACTTATTGCTACTACGTGTCTATATCATTTCATCCAAACATTACAACTAAAATTAAAAAATAAGATGTAAGACAGCTTTGCTTTTTCCACGTAAGCTTTTCAATGCCGTGTTTCAGACACCTGGCTGTGAAACTGAAATATTGCCCATTAAGGTTTTTTTCCTACTACACCCTACAGTGTAGAGGCCCCTGGCCTTGTGGAAGCGC
>VZRV01007674.1:0-14429 GCA_013398115.1 Falcunculus frontatus
GCCGCGGCCGCTCCGCGCCGGGGACGCGCTGGAAAACAAAGGGGCGAAGAAAGTGCCGAAAACTGCCCCGGCGGCGGCGGGCCCGGCCCCGCGGAGCCCCGCACCCCGCGGGCCGCACGGCCTGGCCACGCACAGTAACGGCGATTCTTGTTCCCCGCGGGCGGCTCGGTGCGGGAGCGCGGCGGGGGCGGGCGGCACCGCAGGCCGAGCCCGCTCGGGGCCGGGGTTAATGACTCGGGGCTGCATCGCCCAGCGCTTATCGCACTACGTGAAACGCGGGTCCCTGTCGGTCCCCGCCGGGACCCGCCGCGCTCGGGTTCCCGCTGCCGCACGCACCCTCCGCGGGCAGCGTGTGTGTGTGTGTGCCCTGGCTGTGCACGGCGTGCGTGGGTGCCACGCACACGCGAGATTCGGACTGTGAATTATTTATAATTTGGGTTGCGTTTGTTTGTGTCTTTGTCTTTTTTAATTATTCAGTCCCCCCCCCCCACCTTTTTTTTTAAAAAACAAACAAAAATTGGTTCCGAGCAAGGTCTGTTTCTCTCTCCCGCTGTGCTTGGGGCTGCTCTCGGTATGTCCTGGACTCTAATGCAACCGTGTCCCCTCTGCGCCGGCTGTCTGTCTTTCTCTTCTTCTTGCTCCTGTTTAATATGGAGCAATTTTCTGGAGACTCGGTGACTCCCTCCTTAGGGTCACATTGAGTTCGAATACGACTGAAGGTGCAGGAATCCTGTAACGGAGGAAATAAGAGAATAGAGAGAATGGGGTCAAGTTGGCTGCTTAGAGGCCAAAACTCCCATAGCTGCCTTTAAAAATATATGTATAATATTTGGCTTTCCTCACTGTATTACGGATCGCAGCTTCCCCTTTCAAGTATTTTCCTTACAGCTTAAAGCCCTCGCTTCCTTTTGCCTCCCCCCACACCCTCCCCCTGTTAGGGGAGAAAGGGGGGGGAGGAGGGAAAATGAAAGGAAAAGAAATGGGGGGGAGAGAGGGGAAAAAATAAAACCCATTGAGTTTAGGCAAATAAGGTTTGGTCTCCGTATCCTATTACAAAGCACTTTGAATATGCAAGACATCACACAAGACCAGTTATTCCAGTTACGACAAACTTAAAAAGAGAAAAAAGCGAGGCATGTTTAGATTGTAATTTGTTAGAGCAAGATCCGTATTTTAAATTCTGTCTTTTAAATATTTTTTTTCTAGCCTTGCTTTATATCCAGCCTTTTCTGATGTCTGGGTTGGGTTTTTGTTTTTGGGGTTTGTTTTTTTGGGGTTTTTTGCATTATTATTATTAAAATCTTTCCATCGAGTTTAGGAAGACCGCTGCGAGCAACACATTTTCTGTATTTTTGTTCCTGTATCTCGGAGGAGAGTTGGCAGGGATTCTGTGGTTTGCAGTTACACAATATGTTATCATGTTTTTAATCACTAAATCATTGCAGTGGTTATAGATTTACAGTCTTAGGGTATTACTGAGCGGCGCAGCGCAGCCCGTGTGTGCGGGGACATACGAGAGCATGCCGTTAACATGCTCGTGAACTTTGCTTTTAAATCATTTCCCGGCCGAGCCGCGGCAGAGTGCGGAGCCAGCGTTTTGGCATCACCCCTCTACGCACTTGAGGAAAGTTTGTGCAACCCTCCCGGCAGGGCAGGAGCTCCGATGGGCGTCGTGCGCGCCCCGGCCTGCGGCGCTGGCGGTAAGCGGCGGGTCAGGGGGTGCGAGGGGTGGCCACTGGGCCGGGGCCGCCACCTGCGTGGCCGGGGGGATCGGGCCGCCCCACCGGCCGCCCTCTGCTCCCGTTTCCCTCTTTATTATGTAACAGAGCCCTCGGCAGCATTAAAAATTCAGCATTACAAGCTGATTGTAATGCTCCCTCATTAGGGAGCACTGTCTGGTCCGGCACTGAGTGAAGACGGAGCGTGGCTTTTCGGCTGCCGCGGCAGCGGAGGCCAGAGAAAGGCCGGGAGGGGGGCGAGCGGGGTGTCCCAGGCCCCCCCAGCAGGATCGTGCCGGGCTCCCCACCGCCGTGAAGCGCCGGCCCTGCGGCCAGGCCCAGGGCTCGCCGGGCTTCTGCTGCCGCCGGTCGAGGGCTTTCCCCTGTGCGGCTGCCTGAGCTGCCTCCTGCCCGGTCCCGCTCGGCAGGCTGCCCTCGACTGGAACAAAAGCAAAGAAAAGGCACATTAGAGGGGAGCGAAACTCTGCGTCTTGCCCCAGAAGTTGCTTTGCTGTATTTGTATATTTTTCTCCTCCTCTCTTCTTTTTAACGCGGTCATTTTGGGAACAGAGGGCAGCAGGAAGTTGGCTCCAGCCCCTCTCCCGCGCAGCGGTGCCGGCCGCAGCAGCACCGGTCCTTCGCTGCAGAGCCTCCGGACCCTTCCTCCCGCCCTGCCGCTGCCTTTTGTTCCCGCAGGACCGAGCCAAGGTGCTGCTTGGCGGGCCAAGGCGGTGCGGGCGGCCCCGTGCGCCTGGCACCATCGGCTGGCCTTGTCATGGCCGCTGTCACACTGGGGCCCGGCGGTGGCCGCTCTGACAAAAGCCGAGGCGTGTGTCCCTCTTTCATCTCTGTGCTTTGACCCCCGCCCCGGTTGCTGTCGGTGTCGTGCCAGAGGCCAGGAGCGGCAGATTTGCTTTGGGCCTGGCCAGTGGTTGAACGGCTTCAGCAGGAATCGCTGAATCCCAAACTGATGGACACACAGCTGGCTGCGTCAGCCTCCCTGTTAACACCTCCTTCCGCTTTCCAAAATAACAGTAATAGCAGTAATACTAATTTAAAAAATGTTGCATGGAGAAGCAGAAAAAGGACTAGTGGGCTTTTACATCAACTTTATTCACATGCCACGTTCTGTTCTGCGGGGGCTCGATCCCTCGTGGGAGCGTTTCCCTGCCAGTGTTGCTTTCTCGTCTGCGGTGGGAGAGTTTTCGGCAACCATCTTCCGTGGGTGCTGGCGGCGGCGCGCGCCGGCCCTGCCGGGGCTGGAGGTGTGTTTGCGCTGCGGAGATCGGTTCCGGAGGGACGGGCTTGGGAAAGGCTGAGCGATTCACGGCTCCTGCATCCCTTCACCAGAGCGCGGCCAAGGTTTGGCCTTTGTGTGGCTTTGGGGGCCGCATACCAAGGGGTGCGTCCGGCTGGCAGGAGAAGTGGGCTGCGAACAAAGCCGGGTCACGGCAGGTCCCCCTGGCCCAGCACAGGCCGGACCCCTGTGCCGCTCGCAGGCTCCTGCAGCTGATGACTGGGGGGGCTTCGGCCTGGGAGAGGCCCCCGGGGCCACAGCAGGTGCCTGTGGGCACTGTTCCCGCTGCCCTGCTCCTGTTTCCTCGTGGTGGGTCATCCCCCACCCTGTCTGGGAGCCCTGGGGGAGGCTGCCTGCCCCTGGGGAGATGCAGGGGGAGACTGGAGAGAGGAGCTCCTCTCTGGGGAGCGGGGCTGCCCTTCCCTCCTCCCTCCCTCCTCGACAGCCAAAATTCGGGCCGGGTGTCCAGCGCATGGCGGCACCGATGGGGCTGTCGAGGGCTGTCGTGGCAGGAGAGTGGGAATCAAAACATCTGTGCGCAGGCCTGGGCGCTGCAGCCTCTAATGGTTTTGACGGAGCTGTTGTGGTCTGTTGTCTGGAAAATCTGCATTCTGCGCCGTGCCCGAGGGGGCCGCGGCACCGCAGACCGTGGCGGTACCTAAATATAACCGCCTCGCGCCGAGGGGTGAGGTGAGGGCAGCGGGAGCAGGCCGCCCGCTCGCCTTCTGCTTTGTCTCTGATCTGCGATTCAGGCATTTTTGTTTGCTCCCGAGGTTGGGTTTGTGTGTAGGCAGGGATTGGAGAAATAGATAAATTCCAGCTAGTTTAAAAAAAACCCCACCAAACGACAAAATAGGGTGGATGAGTCGGGCTTCCCTCACTGCCGGCAGCGGTCCTGCTGCTGGGTTGGGGATCCCACCAGCCCTGGCCACCCCTGCGTTCCTCGTTCCCCTCAGAGATGCTGGGGGTCTTGTTGAGGTCTCGCTGCGCCGGCAAGAAGCCAGACCTTCCAGCGCTTCCTTGTTGGCTGTGCCGGACAGACGTGTCCATCTGTCGGTGCGGGAGGTGGGTGCTCGTCGCCACAGCAACGCTGGCTGTGCGCGGGGCTGTGAGCGCCAGGTGTGTATTGTGTGTGGCAGAGGTGGCTGTGAGCACAGTCCAAGTTCGTCCCCACATAAAATTATTTTTTGGCTGGGGGTGTCAGGAAGGGAGCTCAACACAGGCTGCAGCTGGTGGTGGCTGCCAGCATGTCCCAGGCGCTGCCGAGGTGGAGGGACAGCGGGATGATAGCGGGTGCCGCTGGCAGGCTGTGGCCACCCGGCTTTGCCCTTGAGTTTGCTGCTGGGAGAGACACTGGGCTGTTGATTTTAATTTCATTATGTCACGAGTGCCAAACATGCCTCTTGTTATGAAAAGGCAAAGAGGACCAGCAGTATTTTTCTTTTTCCCCCCAGAAAACAAACATTTCACAGTGTTCTAAATTGTGTGGTGCATGTTGCTGTTGAACATGAGGATGCTGGCCCTGTGGTAACCAGGCTTTCAGGTATTAAATCTGGTTAGGGCTGAGCTGCACGGGTTCCTTGGCATGGCAGTGATGCTGGAGCAGACAACGTGCTTGGCAACTCTGGTGAAAGGTTTTTTCCCGTCCTCCCCCTGCCCTGGTATCTGGGAAAGTGGATCCTACAGGGCCTGTAACATGCTGGCTCTTAGTGTTTATTTCCATGGCCCAGGCTTGCCTGCTGAAGCGTTGGTCCCTCCCTGGGGAAGATGGGAGCTAGTCCCAAACCCTCAGGTCCCAGCAGCAGCGACCCTGTGTCCTGCCTTGGGCTCACCTCGGACTTCCAGCTGCATTTTCCTGGCTGGTGGTAGCCTGGCTCCAAAATGGCTGGTTGTCTTAGTTGGGTAGCAGGGGGTTTAACCCTCCTTCCACGCTGCCACCGGCTGCCTTGTGCAAACAGAGCGACACTCGACGCAGAATTCAGCGCGCAAATGGAATCGCTGATGGTAACGTGGCAGTGATGTGCTTGATCCTGCTGGGTTGGGCACTGGGTTTCCTGAGTGACTGTGACGTCTGGTGATGGGCTCAGAGGGTTGTGGTCTTCTTGTTACAGTGGAGTTGAGTGAAGAAGGGGGAGGTGAGGAGGGTGCGGAGGCACAGCTGGCTGAGCTGCCATCAAGGGCAGATTGTTTGGGCTGAGGAGTGCAGTCAGGTGCATGTTGTTCGAGATGATGCAGAATCTGAGGCTTCTTCCCCAAGGTGTGTTTGCTGAGGTACCATGTGGTGGGAAAGCATGTTGGCAGGCCTGGAGGTTGGTTCAGGAGACTGAGTAGAGAAAGTGCACAGAGCTACCTGGTGTTTGAGGCACAGGTTTGAGAGCTGCAGAGTCTGCAAACCAGCCCAGCTCCTGCAGTGTGAAGGTGTTCTGGATTCAGGCTGTGCACAGCAGCTTGTGCATTTCAGCTGTACCTCTGGTGTTGCACAGGCTGGTGCCCAGGCCCTTGGGTACCTCGAAAGCAGAGCAGGGGCTGTGCCGTGCTGGGGCGCGGGAGGTTCCCGTGTGGTGGCTGCAGAGGTGATGCTGCCGGGCCGTGGTTCCTTGGGTATGCGGCGTTGGCCAGCGCTGGGTGTCAGTGCCAGTGCAGGAGCCGGTCTCGGGTGAGCTGTAGCAGTGTGCTCGTGGTACCGCCGGGTGGTCTTCGCTCCTGGTGCCTGTCCCCTGATCGGGCTGGGGTTGCTTTGTGCTGTGGCGTGTGGGTGAGCGGAGGGCAGACGGCCACCACGTCCCCGTGTCCTTGCGCGGTTCCCACCGCAGCCCCTGACTGTGCCAGACAGAACTGTAGATGTCAGGCTTTGCACAGAAAGGAGAGCGGGGAGGGAGGGCGAGGAGGAGGCACAAGCGCGCAGCAGCAGGGCTGTGAGGTTCAAATTAACCTTCTGCTTTGTTGGTGTTGAAGTGAGGCGCCCTGGCCGCCAGCACAGTGCAGCCCCACTGTCATTCATACGCAGCTACGAGGAGGAACAGAACCAGGAGCAGGGCATCCCTCCCAGTGCAGCTGGGGGTGGGGGACAGCAGGTGCCCAGGATGGTGCTGGGCCCAGACACTGGAGGTGAAGACGCCCAGTGGGACTCAGGGGCTGGCGGGGCTCACTGTGTCCCCAGGGTGCTGCGGTCAGCGCCTTCGCATCTGACTTTGAGGAATGGGTGCTCTGGCCTTTCTTCTGGAAGCCGGGTGTGCAGCACCCAGACGTGTGCTCCTACACAGCTACTTCAGATGTCAGAGCCTAAATTTCTCCTCTTTAATTTTCTCCTGTTAATTTTGTCTCTTTTAGTCTTACATACTTCCTTCCCCCGTTCCTTTCTTCTTGCTGTTTTTCATCTTCCATAGAGACAGTTAAAAGCAGCGTAACACCCGTGAGCTTGTTTGGAAGTCAAAAGATCCGTTTCAGCTCTGACGCTGACTTTGGGCAAGACACCAAGTGTTTGCCTCAGCTGGAGGACGAAATGGGATGATGTGTAGTTCACATGCAGGGACTGTAATTGGGGGTTAATTGTGAAAAATCGTAACATGTCTTAAATCTCCAGAGCATTGTTGCATCCTTAAATTTTAAATGCGAGTACGTGCTGCACTGGGGGCAGCTGTGGAGCAGAGGGATTGTCCAGAGCATGTCAGCACCTCCCAGCAGGGCGTCATGCTGGAGACCTGTGCTGTGGTACTGGAGAAATGGTCCTTGTTTTGCGACACCGTCTCATCCCTCCCGCTGTTGCTGCTTTCTGGGGCACAGAGCACTGAGGTGGAGGACTGGTCACGCTGGGCGGGGTTTGTAGTCCTAGAGAGTCCAAGTCTAAGCAAAGGCACATGTGAAGGTGTAGGCAGGTGTTCTGAGCCCCTGTGGGCATGGCATTGGGCCCGCAGCACAGCTGGGGGAGGCGGCAGCGGGCTGGAGCGTGCGGGTCGGGCTGGCTGCGTTACTGCTCAAGGGATGAGGAGGGTGGACAAGAAGCACGCACTGCCCCACAGCAGGCTGGTGCTGGAGGAGAGCTGGCAGGATGGCTTTTGTGGCAGTGCCTCATGGCTGGCAGAGGGGAGAGCAGGTGGTGAGCCGGACGTTGCTGCCAGCCCCATGCCCTGTGCTGGCCACGGAGCGCGTCGTGAGCTGTGTGCTGGCATGGGGTGCCCAGCCCCGGGGAGGGTGGGCAGCACCACGTGCCCCTCAGCTACTTCAGAAACCAGTCACTTGGTGAGGAGCAGCGCCTGTCTGAAGGAGCTGCCACAGATTTTTTTTTTTCCTTGCTTGCCTTATTTTAACCAGCCTCTCCACTGTTTCCTCTTTATTTTGGGCGATGTGGAAGTCCCAGAGGTTTGCATGAGATCCTGGAAATTCCCCAGGTGGTGGCTCTGGTGCCAGCGCAGCCCTGCGTGAAAAGCTGCCTTCATGGCAGGCTTGCAGCAGTTTCACCTGGAACTGCAGATGTGCGAACAACAGAGCCAAGCTCTGGAAGTGTCCGGGGGATTGCTTGGAACCCATGCTAAGAGGAGGAGGAGGGTTGAGCTCTGCTCTGCACAGCAGTGGCTGGGGTCAGCCTCGCAGGAGGAACAGCACGACTGACCTCTTTTCTCTTGAAACCTCCCAGTTGTGCCCAGGGCTGCAGACCCGGTTGCCAGAGGCCCCCTGCAAGGTCCTCTGGCTCTTGGCAGTGCAGCTGGGAGTGTCCAGCCAGCCAATTCTCTAGCCATGTTCCTCGTCTAAGCATACCTTTGTGTCTCTGGAGTGATGGGATGCTCTCTCGGGACTGGAGGTTTCCTTCCTTGGGTCTGGGTAGCCACTGGCTGTGTGGATGTCTTCTTAGTTCAGGCAGGAACTGGATGTCAGGACTCTGGTTTTTATCCCCTCAGCAATCTTTTTCTCAGTCCCTTCTTGCTTCTGGGTTCGAAGCCCATGGAGTAGCAACGGTCAATGAGATGCTTTTGGTGAGATTCCTCAAGAAGCATGGGCTGTCCTCTGGAGATCTGAAGTTCTGTACCACTGGAGAACATGAGTGGAGAGGTGTTGGGCAGAGACATGGGTATTTTACTGTTGGTGGTGCTCAGTGGGTCTTTTGCATTTTAAAATGAAAAAAAGTGTGGAGAAACACAAAAAAGCTCCAGCTGCCATTAAAGTGTAGCGTGCCAGGAGGTGGAGGGGAGGAGTATTTTGGTCCCAGTTTTCCCCTGTGCAAATATTTGGGATATTAAAAGCTGTGTCTGTGTCTCGTTGAAGGCCTTTCTGGCCTGTGGAGTAGGACTGAGTGATTTCTCAACTGCTGTTTTAATTTACTTTTGTTAAGACTCAGCTCTCTCCATTAATGCCATTACCTGGGTGTTGAACAGTTCCAAGCAATGCTTTTGGCTGTGCCTGACCAGCACGGAGGGGATGGGGACCTGATGGGAACCTGGACCCCATGGTCCAGGTCACTCTGAGGAGGCTAGGGCAGTTCTGAGCCCCAGAGAGAATGTTGGTGACTGCTGTGGAGATGGCTCCTGGTTCCCTGGTGACTGGAAATAAAAGCACTGAGAGTCTTAGGGTACAGATCGTTTACAGAAGGGGAAGAAAATGGTAAAATAAAGCTTCTTTTGGTAGAAATAGCTACAGTGACTACTGTGGGAGAGAGGACAGAGGTGTTGTTCTTTAATGTTCTCATGATGTCTTGAGTGTAAAAGTTTTTTTGTTTGGTTGGTTTTATATTTTAAAGTTCCTTCTTCCTTGTATGAGCCTCTTGCACAGCAGAGGAAGAGAAACACTCAACAAAAATAGAGCCTGTGTTTGCCTAAAATGAGGTTGCTGTGGCATGTTTAGGACTCAAGACTGTGACTTTGAAGCTGACTGCATTTCACGCTGCTGATACCCTTTTAACTGTCTTAGGTAAACAGTGCGATTGGGCTCTGAGAAGTGTCTGGTGAAAACTGTGCTTGGCTCCTCATTCTGACTGAGAAGTTTTCAGAACAAATACCCTCTGCTTACCAGCACTCTTCCTGCTTAGAAAAGTTTGCATTGATTTATTATTATTTTTTCAAAGGATTTACTTGCACATTAGAATGCCCCGTGGACATTATTTTCAGTTCAAGGAGGGTTTATTTTAGTTTGGCTTAATTGAATTGGAAACAGTTACGAGCTGTACCAAAGCAACTGGATTTCAAACCAAAACAGGAATGTCCACGAGCAGGTTCTCACTGCTGTGTTCACACGCCTGCATTGAATTCCTCTTGTTTGCCTGTGTGTAGGAACTCTTGGCAAGTAAATCATGGTGAGGGCTCAGCGGTGCTGAGGCAGGACCTGGAGAGGCTGCGGGGGCCGGTGTTGTATCTGTGTGTGACACTGATGCTGCTGCCAAGGCCAGCCTTGCCCTGGGTGCTTTTTCCTTTTGCTGACACAGAGCTTTGGGGCAGTGGCACAGGGAAGTAGTTTAGGGAAGGGACCTGGGTTAGAAAAACTGCTAAAGGATGGAGGGGGGGAAAAAAGCTTCCTCAAAATATTTTTATTTTTGGTTGGTTTTTTGCCAGCTTCCCTTTAATTTGAAATAATCGTGTGATACAGGTTGAAATGGCTTTGCTGGAGCAGAGGGAACAGGCCGGCAGGACCGAGGACTGTGCCCAGAGGAGCGCTCGCTCTGCTGCTGCCCCAGCCAAAAGCATGGTCCCAGTGTGGGGCTGGGACCTGAGTGTGCATTTGGTGTAGGGTGTTTGGGAGGAAGGCACTGCTTTTAGTCATCTTTATTTCATTACTATTTTGCCCTTTCGGAAGTACAGTAAAACTCAGAGGATCCCCGTGCAGCCGTTTCACCTGAGGAGACTGAGCTGTGGCTGAGGCTGAGGCTGAGGCTTGGCTGAAGGGTGAGCTCCTTCTGCCGTGGAGGGAGGAGCTGGTCCCCACGGTGGCCTGGCTCCTTCTGAGCATCCTTCTGCTTTTGGGAGCTGTGGCGTGGGGAGCTGGGTGGAAATGGCTGTGCTGTGCTGTGGGCGAGCAGCCAGGGCTGCTGGCAGCCAGGGCCTGCTCCCTGCTCCCTGGGCTGTGCCCGTGTGCTGCTCTGGCCCTGCTCCAGCCGCGGCCGCGGGCTTCATGCCCTGGTGCGTTCCGTGTGTTCCGTGCGAAGCCAGCACCTGGAGCTGGCAGCCTGGATGGCTTCTGTTTGTGGTTCCACCTGCTTAAATAAACAAACAATCTGTTTGCTCCCCCTCCACCCCCTGTTCCTCTGCAGCAGCACCGGCCAGTGTTTTTCTGTTCTCTGAGGGGTCCATACCTGCCCCAGGTAGCTCCTTCTCCTCCCAGGGTAGCTCCCTCCTCCCCTGTCCAGCGCTCTTTGCAGTTCCAAACCAAATATTTGCTGCAGGTTTTGAAACTGATACTGGTTTTATTTAAGCAATTGCCTAATCTCACGTCCAAGGAGTCTCTTTTGTGTCTTTCTAACTTTGCAGAGTTCTGGGATGTAACTGGTGGCAGTGGCGGGGCTGGCAGAGGCTGCACCGGCCGCTGGCAGAGGGGAGGGTGGCCAGGCACAAGCTGTGCCCTGCCCTGGTGCGAGTTGTGCTGGCTCTCAGCTGTGTGTGTGTCGTGTTCTCTGTGTGCCTGTACAACACGTGTGTTTAGACTCCACACTGAGGTCTGTCTGTCCATGCACATCCAAGCACCAGCACACTGGGGGCTCTCTTGGGGATATCTTTGTATAGATGCCCCCTTTCCTGGTCATTACAGAGTGATTCCTGTGTAAAACCTCCAGATTCTGATTGTTTCCATAGACTGATGGTTTCTTAATGGTTTATTCTCTATAAAGTCATTAGTAAAGCAAAACATCATACCTCAGAGTGAGAATGTGATCTTAACTGGCTCCCAGGTGAGGAGAAGCAGAAGTGATTTCTCCTGCGAACACACACTCAGAAGCCAGGAGGATGGTTTCTAAATCGGATGATGCAGGACCTGAGCATGGGAATTGCTGTTGGAGCTGCTGTGATTTCTTCAATAATGTCTGTTCTGAAACTTTGCATTTAGGGGTAAAAAAATGTAGTCTAGAATATTTCTACTGTAGTGCTCTTTCAGTTGAGTTGAGGTTCAGTTGTGTGCTGTCTGTTGTGGTGGGAAGCTCATCCGTTCGTCCTGCTGCCGGCTCAGACTTGGCTCCTGTTGGGATGTGTCGTGCTGCGGCCGCTCCGAGCCCCCGGCTGCTGGCTGCACACACAGAGGGGCTGGTTTCCAGCTCCGTTCCGAGGCTGTGCCTTCCCCCTGTGCAGAGGGCTCCCTGTGCCCCATGGCAGGGCCGAGCTGTGCTGCTTTGCCCTCTGCCTGAGCTGATGCTCGGAGCTGCAGTGATGAGAAACTTGCATTTAATAAAAGTCACCGTCTAAGGTTCTTGGGATCTTGCCAGTGAGAGTTTCCTATTTAAAATTAGAAATCAGATTTTTTTTTAAATTTTGTTAAGCCTTGATGTGAACTGGTAGTTGCTGGAGTTTTCTTTTAAATCCTGAGATCCCAGCTGAGGGGACTGAGGGGGGAGGAACACACAATTAAACAAAACCCCAAACAGTGGAATTGCAGGTTTTGTCTTTTTGCGAGACAAAAAATAGTAAATTTAGCGTAATACTGAGTCCTCCATGGTAATAAGCGACTCATTAGGCAAATGCAAAGTGCGTAAACGCAGGGAGCTCTGAGTCCTTCAGGGTGTTGGCCACTGTGCAGGGAGGGCCCGAGCTGGAGTTGGGAGGCTTGCTGCCAAGTGCCACCTGCAGCCTCTGCTGGGCAAGGAGGAGAAACCTCCGGGGCAAGGAGGCAAAATCAGGTGAAATGTGTGATAAAGCCTACTGCTATAGTGGCTTTTGGAAGAATAAACTTGTTGAACTGCTGCAGTAGCTGGGTTTTGTCCTGCTCAGGTAATTTGTTTCAGGGTTTTGGGCACATTCTTTTGCTACATCAGGTGTGATTTGTTCTGTGTGACGTGGGTCTGTCCATCCTGCCTGCATGGCCACTGTGGTGCTCTGCCCTCATCCTGGGTGAGGAGCAGCGCGGCTGCCAGAGCGAGGAGCTTCCCCTTCGGCTTTTCTCTGGCAGCTCTTACTTTACTCTTGACTGGGATTGAAGAATTCATCCCATTCCTTTGTTTTACATGGAAGGAAACCTTATCCCTGTGGCTTCTGTTGCTGCTGGTTGTAGGAGTGTTGGTGGAGATAAGGGCCCGTTCCCCGTGCCCCCCCGGGAGCAGCTGGCAGCCTGCCTGCCCTGACCCACAGGAGCGGGCTGGATCCCTGTGTACTAATGGGCCTGCCTTGTCCTGCCTTGTTTGTCATGATTTGTGGCTGCATTTGTATGCAAATACTAACAACTTGCTGCTGAGTTAATTAGTGTTTTTTCTCTTTGCTTCCTGGAGCTGAGGAAAAGGTCTTTATTCTCCCCATTTCGGTGGTCTGAGCTGCTCCCCTGCCATGACAGCATGCCAGTGTTTGGTGTCCTTAGGGGAGTTCAGGCCCAGTTGCACGAACTGGCTGCAGACCCTTGTGGACCTCAGGACACAGGTGTCTGTTGAGGGGTTGAGGTGGTCACTATAGCTGGATGCTCTGGGATTGAGCACCTTAAATGCCGTGGGATGGATGATTCTCAGACCAGAGGCTCCAAGAGTGGCTCTGGTGACCTGGACATGACAAGGATAGAGTGGGAATTGCTGGCCTTTGACGCCAGCTGGCAGTTGGAGTTTTGCTTTGACAGAGGGGAAGGCAGTCATTTCTTCCCCTCCCAAGAATGGTATCCCTTGTGTCCTTGGTTGGGCTCAAGGATTTTACTCATTTTAATCTTTCATTCCATCTCATTTTCTGTGGGCCCCGCAGGTGTTTGGGTCTGCCAGAGCTGCCCAAGCCACAGGTTGGAGGGGTTCCCTGCCATGCTGTGGGGCAGGTGGGGTGGGCAGCAAGGAGACCCTGGGCAGGAGCTGCTCCAGGGGGCTGTGGTGGTGCCCGGGCTGTGGCTCCCGGGCAGCGTCAGGAGCCCAGGCAGTTGTGCTTGTCCCACCCTGCCTCTTTGTGCCCTCCAGCCAAGGCTTTTTCACAGTTATTGAGTCACAACTTCTGTTTAGTTTGTAAGCCTTTGTTTTTTCCCTGGAAGGCAGGGCTGTGGCTTCTCAGTAGCAGGGGTGACAGCCTCCAGCCTGAGGCCAGGGACTGGCAAGTTCCAGCTGGAAACCAGTGACCCTTTGCCCCTGGGTTGATAGGTGTCACCACCTTACTCATATTTGGAGCCTTGGTGCCTCATTGGGTGGTGGTGGAGGAGTGAGGTTGGGGTGGGGTGGTAACCTGTGCAGCACTGCCTCCAGCTGGAACAGGGCATGTTCCCATTAGTGTGGAGCTCTCCATCCCATCAAGGAAAGTTCCCAGGAGTGGCAGCTCCCTGGTCAAGAGACACTTCCTGATCCCAGAGCCCCAATTGCTGCATGTTTTCTAGTCATCTGAGCACTAATGAAAGAGAGGGGGTTTGGAGTATTTTATTTTGGTTTCCTGTTCCAACGCCCCTCTGAATTGAAGAATCACTTCTGATACTCAGCAGTGTTTGTCACCATTGGATTTTAGACATGGGAGATGTATTTTTCCTTATTCTTGCTTTTCCATTTCACACCCTGCAAGGCAAAGAGATGTGGCACTGCAGACCTGCCATGCTGAATTTTTCTGAGGAAGTGCAGAAATGAGGATTTTTCTGCAATCCTTCTGAACAGATTCCCAATGCAGTAGTGGGCTTATAACTCCATAAAGCTGAGACTTTATAGGAAACCCAGGTGAGGCTGGGTAGGTTCCAGGCAGGAGTGGTTGAATTTAGGATCTTGCAGAGTGAAATACGGATTTTTCTAGTTCCATTTGGGCTGATGGGACCGTGTCTGTCCTAGTGACTGTCTCAGTGCAAAGGTCTGAGGTGAGAAGCAGCTTAAAAAGGCTGTGTGGCATGTGAGGAAGCAAGTTAGCTCTTAATCATATCATATTGGCCTCCTTTGCAGCTGATACATCTGCTGTAAAACGCTTAGTGCTGAGTGCCTGATTGGGCAGCCCATGCTAAGTGTTCAAACTCCTGCTGCCTTTTTTCTTCAAACAATATCTTCTGGCTTCCAGATTTCTGATAAATTGATAAGAGGAATTGCGTGAGTCAATAGAGTTGTAGACACTTTGCCAATATAACCCTAGCGCTATTGATCTGCCAGTAAATTAAAGTCTTACTTAGAGGCTGCCGATATTTCTAATCTCCTGCCTCACCAATTACACCCTCCCAGCTACCTGGGAAAGACAGCGACGGGAGACAAGGCTGCCGAGGTCTTTCCAAGCGAGTGGGGCCGTGGCGTGGCAGCCGATGCCTGTGTGGGGCAGGGGGGTTCGGGGCTGGGGGGGGCACCGAGGGGGGGGGCACTGAGGGGGGGG
>VZRV01007674.1:17726-94609 GCA_013398115.1 Falcunculus frontatus
GGGGCAGGGGGGTTCGGGGCTGGGGGTGGCACCGAGTGGGGTGGCACTGAGGTGTGGGTGCCTGTTGGAAACACTGCAGAAGGGATGCCTCAGGTCAGGGTTGAGCCCCCCACAGCTCCTGGGCACAGCCCTGGCTGCGGGAGGCTGGAGACAGTTCAGAGGGGCAGTGAGCCTGTGTCCCTTGGCTGTGTCCAGCCAGGGAGCTGCCCTCTGCCTTCCCTGGCATGGAGTGGCCGATGCCATCAGGTCCTGATGCCATTGGGGTTNGAGTGCCAGATGCCCAGCAGTGTATTAAACACTAGTTGAGTACGGGAGGGCATATCACAGGAGAGAGATAAGCAAAGTTCTCTGATTGTGGATCAATAAAGGTTAGTGACATCATATCTCAAAGTGAGAGAACCTGCTTTCTGCAGGCCATTTATCAGATTGCAGGCAGGAGCAGTGTTAACCTCTTCCTAACTAGGGCTCTGCTCCTCATCTGCCTCCAGACCAAATCACCTTTCCTGTCTCCCCAGAAGGCTCCTGACCCTGCCTGTGAAATTCCAGCAGTTGCACATTGGTGTGGCTGTGCCAGAGAGGTTCTCTTTCAGACACTTCTGCTCAGCTCTCTGCAGCGTGCTGTGTCCAGTGGGAGAGCACGGCGCTGGGCCAGCTGGGAACGGGGTCGCAGCATGCACTGCTGTTGGAAGTGCTTCCCATCTCGGTTTATCTGCTGTTCTCCAGTAACCTGATAGCTGTTACAGCCTTGGCGAGGTGGAAGATTGCTATGTGTCAGTGCTGGGACACGATAAAGTTGCGTTGGTTAAAGAGCTGGCACTATGCCAGGTGTGTTGGGATGTGGTTGTAAAAGGCATCCTTAGTTTACTGGTTTGGTCCTTAGATTAACCATTTTTCTATGGCAGCAGTGGCAGTGAAATCATCGTGGATGGTCTTCAGAAAGAATCGTGTGGGGCAGCAGGAGGCCTTGGGCGCAGTGTGCGCTGCCCTCCTCGAGGTGTCTGTTCTCCTGGGTCTGCTGTTATTGTTACCAAAATGGATTAAAGCTAAACTGAGTGGATCAGCCCATTCTGCAGTCCCGTTTGTGTGCTGCGTGCGGTGAGGCACCAGCTTTCCACATGAATGCAGCTTCTGAATGTGGGGAGTGTGGAGCCGCGTGCCTCAGTCGGACGAGCGCAGCGCCGGCAGTTGTGGGTGACCCCGGCGTGAGCGGCTCCGGCGAGCTCACAGGGACAGCCGTGGGAGCACACCGGCTGCTTGAGCCAGCCCCCGGGGACCCACCCGTCCCCACCAGCTTTTTTAACGTTTTTCACTTTCTGATCTTGGCTTCAAGTGGTTGGTATCATGAGATACCTGCAAATGAGCAAACCTCCCTCTTCTCCAAATGCCAGAGGAGTATTAAGGATCCTCCAGAGCGTTCATGCCCTGCAGCAGGGAGTAGGGTGTAGATTTTCCTGCTGTGCAGGTGCAGGTCTCTTCTTTTCCATGAATGAAAGGAGAAACTGCTGCCTGGAGAACCGTGTGGTTGAGGTTTAGAGATAAGATAGTGAGGACGGATGACAGGCGGAGGGTCAGGGGCAAGAACAGAGTTAATTCCCTGAATGAACTTCTCTTGTCTAGCAAGGAAATACCAATTTTTTCCAGAACCTACAGAGACTTGAGCCGTAAAGACTTTCTGATTAGCTTTCATCCTTTTTCCATTGGTGATTTCTCATGGCAAAGAGCCCTTTTCTGTGGTGCCCTGGGCTGTGCCCCAGGAAGCGTCAGGAGGCCGTGCTGCTGCATGTCCTGGTGGGCTGGGGGGACACTGGTGATGGAGCCCGTGCTAATGGGCTGGTGTCCAAGTAGAAAGTGTATTTTCAATGAGGAAGTGCTGAGATATTAGTGGGGCCTGGATTACCCTGTGATTGTGCTGTCAATACTGCTGTATTGAGTCAGAGAGAGCCTGCACGACACAGGGAAACACTTAGCTCACTGCTGCTGCTTATTGAGAAGCCAATAGCAATTTACGTGCTGACACTTGACACCGAATCCATTCCCAGAGGTACGGCTCCTGCTAAGCCACTGCTGGGCTCGCCCTCACACCTGCGCTTTCCCTCGGCCTCGGAGCTGCAGGTGTGACGCTGCTGAGGCTCCTCCGAACGCACCCACCCTCTGGAGGGGCCAGTGGCTGCCCCTGGAGCTCTGATGGGACAGGCAGGTGGGGACCAGCTCCGTGGAGAGGTGGGAAACCTGCGCTCTAGAGAGCTGGTCTCACGTGGGGTTAGCTTTATTCGCGTATTCAGTGAAGAAGCAGGAATGTGGGTGCCCGAAGCGTCTGGGACCTCTGGACTGGAGCAGCTGGATTCCTTCTGTCCTGTTTGTCTTTTCCTGGGACGAGCACAGCTGAGCCTGATGGACTTTCTGGCATACACACACACACACACCTTTTAAGAAAAACTTAAGATCATCTGCTGTCAAATAACTTTCAAGAGGAATAAAATCCAGGATACTTCCTTGAGGCTGAACTCCCTAAAACGTGATCTAAGCCGTGAAGGAGTGAGGACAGGATGAGAACAGAGCTGGAGCACTGGAATGAGCTGGCTGGAGGTGGGAAGCAGAACATGGGGAACCTGTGTCCTGGTGATGTGCTCAGCAAGGAGCATCAGATGCTGGTGCTGGAGCACTACAGGAGGCCTGAGGAGTTGTAGACCTAAGTGGATGGTCTTGTCAGCCCCAGTGTGCTGGGGCAGTAAAACTCCTAATGGTTTTTAAGTGCAGCTCTTCCTGTTTTGCTGCATTGCCTGGCAAACAATTTTACACATTCTCCGTTAACTGCAGTGTTGTTTTTTGGTCACCATTCCCTTTGCAGTTCCCTTGTGTGCCTGAACCTCCTGGGAGGGTTAGAAAACCTGTGTCCTAAATCTAAAAGGAAACAAAGCAAGTGTGCTGCATGAGGGAGGTGCTTGGAGTGACTCTTCATTTTGCAGAAGTAGAATTTAGGTCACGTTGCCGGTTGTGTTTCACATATGTGTGTTGCTTCACGCTGGTGGGTTGTTGTAGCCAGTGTGTAGTGTCATGGCTCTGCAGCGCGTGGGGAGAGGAGGCAGCAAGCCTAAAGCAGTCGGTGCTGGGCTGTCCTGGGCAGCTCTCTGAGGAGAGCGGGGACGTGATGGGGACGTGTCACAGTGTCCCCAGACTCGTGCTAAAGCAGGCTCTGCTGTGCGGGTGGCCTGTGACCCAGCGCGGGGTGGATCGTGTGGCTTTGCTGGCAGCCGGTCAGGTATCAGCCGGCCGAGGGTGGGAATGGGCCTTCCCTGCCAGGATGCTCTGGGCACGGTGTGCCTGTCCCCCTGCCTTGCCAAGCTCTCGTCCCAACACAGGTGTTCCTGTTCACAGTCCAGAGCCAGAACAAGCAGCAGGTGCCTGTCCCAGAACTCACTGCTGTGTGTGGTGGCTGTAACCAGAGCTGGGACACGGTGTGGCCAGGAGCCCACCCAGAGATCTCTGGGGACCCGATCACTCTGCGTTTCAGTGATACTGACTTCCTTCAGACACTTCAAAAACTGTGGCAAAAAGCAATACAGAAATAGATTTGGTGAGAGTGTAACCAGGGCAGCAGTGGCACATGATGGAGGGGAGCAGAAGAAGTAGGCAGTGTCTGCATCCAGTGCCTGTTGAACCTCAGTGGAGGATGAAGCAGCAGGTGTTTCTGTTGGGATGCTGGATGGCTGGGACGGCAGGTGTGACACCTCAGCATGTGCTTTTGTAGAGGTCCCTATTGCTTATTCTGTTTTGTTCTAGTCTATTGCTAATCTTGTTCAGCAGTTGCTCCTCTTAATTATTGGAGTACTTTTACAGAGATGTAGCAGATTAATCCTTTTAGTTCTGCTTGCAGCCAGAAGAGATTGCCACCATTATTCCGGTGCTATGGAAGGAGAGGTTGGAGCACGAAGAAGCAGGGCTAAATTTAGAAAGCTTGTGCTCACACATGCTGCTCTGTAGCTGTAGAGGAGCATGTGGTGGCAGGTACCACTGTGAGCAGGGAGCACGTATGCAGGTAGGTGAGGCTGGGGCAGCCCAGCAGAGTTCCGTGGGTGTCACAGCTGGGTCATGACCTGCTCGGAGAACCCCCGCAGCTCCTTGGCGCATTTCCAGCAGGGAGGGCAGCTCCAAGGCATCCCTTATCTGGTCCTTGCCTTGCTGGAACACAAATATTAACTGACAAACAGTTGCATAATAAACGGCACAGTCCCTGTGGCCTCTTGCTCTTCTCTTCCTCCATAAGAAATAAATAGGGAAGACTTAGAGATTGATAAGCCTCTCCTGCGCTGGCATTAGTGAGGCCCCAGGCTTGCATGAGGCCTGCTGAGTTTGTGTCCCAGAAGCTCAGCTTGGAGGAGATGGAGGAGCATTCCCATGTTAGCCAGGCAGGACAGGTGGGCGTGTGGGCACTGTGGGGCAGCACGCCCGAGTGCCCGTGCCAGCTGCCTGACGCAGCAGGGCTGGGGGCTTGAAGCCTTGGGTTTGTGCTGGAGAAGCTCTGCCCCAGCGCTCGCTCTACCTGCGGCTCCCCGTCTGCTCCCGGCTCAGGTGTTCTCTCTAACGTGGTCACAGTCACACATGTCATTCCAGCTGAGACCTTGCAGTGCTAGTAATGTGCCCTTTATTGCTTCCTTGTCTCCACAAATAATCTGAGCAACATCCTGGAGATTGTGTTTGCCACTTGTCCAGCTGCATCCTTTGGTTCATCCTGACCAGCGCGTTAGTCCGTCTTCTCCTGTGTAATTCCCAACTGGTATTTGGGACCTGAATTTACTGCAGAAAATCAGAGTTCTCCTGTCATAACTTTGGATTTAGTTGCTTTCTCTTTATTCTAGACCTCAAATCCTAGCTTGTGTAACATTCTGGTCTTCTAGTGTGTTGGATGTGCTTCTCAGTTTAATTTCATCAAGGATCGGTGGTCTCTGCTGACTGGCAAGGCCAGCAGTGATGTTAGTGCAAAGGCTCCCAAGGCCTTTCAAGAGGGGAAACCTTTATCCAGGGCAGTATTTTCTTTCCATCGTTTTGGTGTCAGCTGCTCTTGGCCTAGTTTTCTGCCGTTTTTAGATCATAGCTATTGCCCATCTTCCCCAGCACAACTCCCCGGTGCAGTGTGGAAGAAGGGGCAGTTCTTTCAGTAAAGGGAGACACAGGGTTAGTTTTCACAGTGTGTCTTTATGTTTGATCCTGGTCTTCATTTATTGCTCTCTCTTTTATTATTCTTGCCTTCACAGTACTTCCTGCTCTCTCTGTTAGGACGGAAATAAACCCCACAGCAGTGTCTTCCCAGCCCTGTTTGAGCACGGGTATTTGCTGTCTGTACCCAGCATAGTTCCTGAGCTGATGGACGGTTATGAATAGCTGGTGCTGAACCTGTCGAAAATGTACTTGGGTATTCTTAATTGTTTTAGATTTTGTAGATTTAGATTAGGTATGAGGCCCTGGCACAGGCTGCCCCGAGAAGCTGTGGCTGCCCCATCCCTGGAAGTGTCCAAGGCCAGGTTGGATGGGGCTTGGAGCAACCTGGTCTGGTGGAAGGTGTCCCTGCCCATGGCAGGGGGTGAAACGAGCTAAGCTTTAAGGTCCCTTCCAACCCAACCCAGTCTGTGATTCTGTGACAGCTGCTATTTTTAGCTCAAATCATGAAACGTGAAGAGAAGATGCAGCGGGGGAGAAGGTATCTTGAAAGTTGAGGTGAATGGTCCCCTGGGGCTGGGGTGGAGCAGTTGTGTGTTTGCTGGTGGCTTTCAGTTGTCTGAGCTGATCTCCCTGGCTCTGGGTGCTGCTGCTTTTGGGGTGGCTCCTTCATACCTGTCTGCTTTGGAACAGCAGCGGGTCTGTCCTTGTGCTGCTGCGCTCCAGATTTCCATTCAGTCTCCCTCAAGAAAGATGGGGGCATTCTGGACCTGCGTGGTTCGAGTTTGGAAGGGCTCATTCTTGGCTGATATATCTGAGAAAGCAGCTGAACCTGAAGTCATCTGTGGCTACTTCACAGTGCTCGTAGGTGCCAGTGGAATGAGAGCCAGGTGTGGGGTGGGAAGGGGACAGTGCCATGCTGCTGTGTCCTGGGGTTCAAAGGGAAAGGAACAATTTGCCTTTTCTCTATACTTGAATTTGAGTCTTTACGAGAAGTAAATTCATATAAAGAATAATGGAAACTGAAATGAAATAGATGATTGTTGCTGAAACCTTTGAAAGAATGCAGGTTGTCCCAAAGCAGGCATTCCTCTGCAGGGCTGTCCCAGTCCCACTGCTGGAGGTGGCTGGGAGGCAGCAGTAGGTCGGGACCAAGGAGACCCCACATTACACCACAGGTTTCTTTTGGCATGTTCAGCACCAGCTGTGCTGTGCAGGGCAGAGCACGAGCACTAGGGGTGGGTGGGGAGCTCCTTGGCACAGCCGGCAGTGCTGGGTCTGCCCTGAGGGTTTGTCCTGCTCTTCCTTTTACCTTTGTTTCATTTTACTACTACTTGACTAGAATATTGTTGAATGTACGGTCTGTGATTTCCCATGCTCAGGGTCCGGGATGGCTGTCCCACGCTGTCTTCTGGTGCCTTCTGAGGTGGTTATTGAGCAGCTTCCTTGTGCCTGGCTCTGCTCGCTGTGTCCCTCGCAGTGCCCGTGTGCTGGCTCCTGCCGTGTGCTGGCTCCTGCCGTGCACCAGCTCTCGTTGCTGCAGGAGCTCCCAGCGCCAGCAGTGTGTGATCCACAGTCTGAGCCGTGGCTGTGACGGGTCATTCTGGCAACTGCAGCTTGTGATTAAAAAGAAAATCAGTCACTGTCATCTTGGACCCCAGCACCAGTGATCTGACAGTCCACGATGCATCAGCTTCTTCCTCATCAGAGGATCTTAGACTCAGGACTGCCCCAAGGGTTGTCCTCTGACTCAGGCTGATACCAGAAAGCTCATCTCATTTCATGACTAGCACAGCCAGCTGCACCATTTCACTGCCTGAAGATGTGGCTGAGAGACCCAGGGGATCTTCTAATTCCACTTTTTGGCTGGATCTTCAGGGCCTCCTCCATGTGTGGCTTCAGCAGAGCAGAGGATTGGACTGTAACTGCTGCTGTGTGGTCACACCCTGGAAATTCCCTTCTGTCCTCAGCGAAGTCGGATTCTTCACGTTGGTTTTCAGGCAGGGTAGGACCGCCCACCGTGGCCTTCAGCCTCACGGTTCTTGTGCCAGACAGTGGCTGCTGCAGAGATCATCTTCACCCCTTTAGAAAAGGGAGCTGGTTTGCAACTCTGCTTTGGGAACTTCTATCTCCTGTGACCACTCCAGGGGCTCTGGAGTTCCCTGGCTGCCAGAGCTCTGCCAGTGGTGCTCCTTGCTTCTCACTTGGCAAACCCATGGACCTTCCTACAGCTCTGGTGTCTCTGAGGGCAGGTGCCCCTGTGTGGGGCGAGTCGGGGCAGAGGGGCTGATGCTTCACCCCCATACCTGGCTGTTCAGAGGTCCCAGGTGTCCGTGTCTCTTACAGAGAATGTGCGTCTCTGTGCAAAACACAAGCTGATGTGTTTTCCAGACCTGTGTCCCTTGGAAAAAAAAGTAGTCATGTAGGGTTGGTTTTCCTCTTCCTTCTTGTTCCCACTTTCTGTGGTGTGTTAAAATTTATTTTAATTGAGTAGCTTGTTCACAGCTGTATCTTTAATGTCGGCATTTACCGTGGCTCCAGAGATGTTTTGAGTAGGGTGGAGAGTCATCCATAGGATCATCTGTGGCAGTGGGTGGTTCACATCAGGAGATGGGTTAGACAACGGAGTTAAGGAAATGTTATCTATAAAATGTCTTCAGCTCATCCCATCCCTTGAAGAGCTGAGGGCAAGGAGCAGATCGGGCTGAGCTCTGAGGAGATGGTGTGTGGATACATACAGAGGGGCAGGTTTTAGGGAGCCCAGAAAAGGGTCTGGCATCGTCTGTGGCTGTGTAGTCCACCGAACACTGCTATCATGGGCTGGGCAGGTTTTCAAAGGTCTGATGGCTGATTTTATGTCCCCATGGAGCCTGGAGCTCAAATGGCAGCTGGCTGGGCCCCAGCTCCTCCTGCTCCAGTTTGGCTCACTGTGTCACCGAGAAGGAAGGACCTGAATTCAGTTGAGGATGAGGGGAAGGACATTGAGGAGGACCTTGAAGCTCAGAGAGCTCAGGGACATCACTGTAAAAACCTATGGCTTGAAAAATCATGCATTTACTATTTTTATTGATAAACAGAGTGTACAGGGCTGTGGAAGAGTGTACAGGGCCTACAGTGTCTCAGCCTCCCTTCCAGACTGATCCTCTTGGATCAGCTGATGGAGAGTCAGTCACTCAGCTTTTGATGCTCGAGAGGCTGGGCTGGATGAGTAATGATTCCTTTAGGCCTGGCTTCCTGGAGATGCCTCCTTATCCTCCTTCACCCAGGTAATTAAAGCCTTGTCAGCGTGTGCTGGTGGCGGGGTGCCTGCTGCTGCTCCCGGCCCTGGAGGAGGGATATGGGGGGAACGAGTTTGTCTATTACAGACTTGTTGTGTAAATGAGTTCATTCTTTGTGCCTGGGCAGAGGGGAGCAAGGGAAAGGAAGGAGCCGCAGACAGATGCTGTTCTGAGGTGGCAGCCTGGCTGCTGGGGTGAAGCATCAGCCCCGCAGCCCTGGGTGGGCACGGGCTGCAAGTGAGTTGTCACGGTGCAGAGCAATATCTTTCTGCAGCTCAAACTCTTTCTTTTCCCCCATCTTTTCATGTGTCCTCTGCCACAAACCTTTGAAGAAGGCCTTCATAATTAAGCTTTTCCCAACTGGGGTTTTGCTTTTGAAAGAAAAATCACTTTGCATTTGGGGGTTTGAATTTGAAAGAAAAATAAGGAACAATTTTACCATTTAATTTCTGTTCGAGCTCTTTTTAAGTCACTTGGTATTTACCATATTGAATTTTCTCTTAAACCTCTGTTCATGTTGCCCTGTACATTGCCCCTTTTTGCATTTAAAAAAAAAAAAGTATGCACACTCTGGTACAGTACTTATTCTGCTCTCAGCATGGGCAAGACGTGGTTAAGCTGGACCAGTGAGTCCTTGGTTTTCCTGAGGAAACTGTTAGAGAGTAAATGCATCTTCGCTGGCGAGCAATAATGAAGTTGCAAGTCTTGGAAAAGCTTCATATTGTTCCGGACTATTTTATGACTGAGAGATTTTTATTTTTTCCAGTTTGGTAAAGGTGACCTGTGTGACTTCTGCCACTGTCAGGAGTGTTGGCCATGGTCACCGTTCATACACAGTCACGATGTGCTGTCCCTGGAGCACACAAGTGTGGCCAGCAGTTGAGTGTGATTTAGGCAAGAGTGTCGCACGTCTTTGCTATTTGGAACTCGGATGAAGAGGAAGAAAGAAGCTGCCTTTGGAAATGAAGACTGGATTTCAAGCCTCCTTTTCAGATGGGCTGTGATGCAGAAGTGGATTATTTCTCATGTCGTTCTCTTCTCACGCCTTCCATCGCCAGCTCCAGTGTGCACATCAGTTGAGTTGAATCAGTTTCTTCCTTTCCTACCTACATACAGACCTGGTCACAGAAGATGGATCTATCAGATGTGGCTCAGCCCTGTTCTCTCTCTAAGGGGTTTGGCATGGAAAAGTCAGACTAAATCTTGCTGTAGAGGCTTTCCCCGTTCCCTCTGCCCAGGAGCGTGCCGGAGCCCTCACCTGTTGGAGAGCAGCCCTGTGTTTGTGGGGTTGGGAGCCAGCGCTGTTGCCCCTGGGGCTCTTGGAGCACATCCCAGCCTCTGTCTGTTCCAGTCTCCTCTCGCTGTGTTGTGCACCTTCCCTCGCCCAGAGCTAAAACACGAGCCAAGAATTAATTGTTGCGTGTCGTTTTCCCCCTGTGTTGTGTTGTGGTCTGATCGGTATCTGGGCCCATTGGGCACTGGAGGCATTTGCTTCCCCTTCTACGGAGACAGCTGTTGGAGAGCTCAGCAGAGGCTCACAGTCCTTGCTGGATTGCAGGTGCTGAACAGAAGAAGTGCTGTTGCCCAGCGTGGCTGCCCAGGGTGTGGGTGGCAGGGCGAGGGCTGCGGGCTGCCACTGGAGCGCTCCGGGTGTGTGCAGGACCCGGTGCTGCTGGACGTGCCTTCGGCTGTCCCGGCCTGGCTCTGGCTGCCCTGGCCGGGCTCTCTGGGCTCCGGACCAAGCCAAGGGATCCTCTGGTGGTGGTGTTCCTGTCCGTTACCACAGGCTGCACACTGCAAACCATGTCCCACCTGAGTAGCTTAAGTAAACTTTCCACGGCAGGAGGTTGAATAATTAAGTAACATTTATTTGACATTTTACGAAATTCACTGCCATGGAATTTAACTCAGTGCTCAGAAAAGGGCTTTGAGGGAGGAAGTGGCTGTAAAGGATGAGGAGGAAGGAAAATGTGATGGGGCATAGGGGAACCTGAGTGACTTAAAGAATTCCAAATTGGAGTGGAAATTACAATATCGGTATTATCGTAAGCCTTGTCATTCATCCGGCTTTAGGATTTCTGGAATGGTTCTGGAATGCTCTCTTGAACACAAGACCCATATTCCAAGTCCAGACTTGGGAGGTGGAAAATGCGGCGCTGCTGGGCAGCTGCAGTGGGACTCTGTGGGATGCAAGGGTTTGGGGATGCTGAGGGAGGGGGAAGCTTCTCGGTCACCTTTCTGTGCTCTGCCCTCCGGGTGCTGGGGCTAGGGGCTCCCAGGGACGGCTGAGTCTCGTGGCTTTGGGAGCAGTGCAATGGCAGCGCTGAGGGAATAGCGAGGGGTGCAGGAAATGAGGTTTTCATCAGTGTTGGCTAAAGAGTTTTGGAGCTTCATGGCTCATTCCTGATTAAAGGCTGGAGTCTGTGGGTGCTGTACTCTCAGGGCCGCTGGGATGGCAGCTGTGGCCCTGGGACAGCCCTTTCATCCTTACGCTTCACCTCTCTGTCCTTCTGCTTTCTTTGGAATGGTTGAGGCCGTCTCTGGGGGCTTTTATGTGGATGTTTCTCATTGTTGGGTTTCAGAGAAGCACTTGATCAGGAGTCCATGTTTCTGGTAATTATGCTTCATAGGGACCTATTTCCTTATGCATTTAATAGGGCTCTGTCTTTGAGCTTGTGCCTGGCCTGAACTCTTGAGCAGGGTCCTTGCACAAGTGAGATGGGCATTAAAGCCTTTGATTTTCTGCAGAGCAATTATTGTGGTCGGGTGAGGAAGAGGAGGCCGTTCAGTGAGCCGTGAGGGTAGAGGCGTTAAGACCCTGACGTTAGTAATCAGTTGAGTGTTTCAGGTTCCTGAGTTCAGTGGCCGTTCACGCCGTAGGGATCCCCAGGTGACCCGCAGGCTTTGAGCCGTGCCTGAAGAGACCTCTTCAAGGAAGCTCCTTTAACCAGACGGTTTGTCTTTGAGCTCTGCTGAAAAACTGGGTTCTGAAGATGAGAAGAAATTTCCTAGTGCACCTTCTAATTGTTCATTTAGGAGCAGAGCTCTCCTCCAGCTGGGAGGGCTCAGGGCTGCTGTAAAGTGCTAATTAAAAGTAATAGTGATAATGAAAACAGATGTTTTCAAGAAAAGTAAGTGCTACTGGGGCCCCAGTCTGCTGTCCCTGCCTTCTCTGCAGGAGGAGAGGGAGTTGTGTCTTCAGAGCTGCAGGTCCAGGGGGGCTGTGGAAGGGGGCCGGGTCCCAGGTGGCTCCTGCTGCATTAACAGCCAGGGATGGCTCTGGATAAAGCACAGAGGGGCACCCAGCCCTGCACCCAGCACCGCCTCAGAGCACCTGCTGCCTCTCCCTGCAGAGGTGGAGGGGTGGCTGCAGGACTTGTATGGAGGGGTAGAACAGAATTGTTTAAGACAATTGTTTTCTAGAGTGTTGTTCTAGAACAGGGGGGGAAAAACCCTGATGGAAGATGGCTCATTGGAAGGGTGACAGGGAGGGAGATCTTCTCCCTTGTCTGGATTTTAATAAGAAGGGATTGTTTTAATCTTGTTTATAACTGATATACTGATGGGAGTTTGAAAGAGTAGCCCCAGGTCTCCCAAGACCTCTGGGATAAGTTTTATGGGGCTCTGCAGCACATCACCAATGTTTGGGCTGAGAGGGGACAAATTGTAGAAGCTCGTGTCCAGGTCTCCAGCCTGTAAGGCAGCGGCTGTGTGGCATGACGTGCTTGCTCCTTGGAGTGTGCTGGGTTCAGTTGTGTTGTCAGTTCCATCATTACCCTTCTCCTTGCTCTGCAAGTGAGCTGGGAGGTGTGACACTGTCCTTGCCACGTCCTGCAGCACACATGTGCACGGGAAAGAGCAGCTGAGAAAGAAGGAGTTGGTTCAGCATGGAAGGATGAAGCAGTTGTGGAGGCGTGAGGTTTTGTCATTACTCCTGAAAAACTTGGCTTGAGAGTCCTTGGCTGACTGTGCTCATGGAAGAAGTGGCATCTTTTAGAGGGGTGGGAGGCACCAAGGAATAGGGGGATGAGGGGGAGACCACAGGGAGTAGGTGGGTTATTCCAGTCCTGACGAGAGAAAGCGTTAGGAGAAGGAGGAAGGGCCAGAGCATTAGCCAGAAGCACTTCCTTTGGTCTTGTCCAGGTTGAGGCCAGTCCACAGTAAGGCTGCTGGTGCAAAGTTTATTTTGCAGATGTCACCAGTGATTAGTTAGAGAAGGTGTTTCAGTTGCACAGGAGCAGGCAGCCAAAGCAGTGGAGGTGGCACCGAGTGCTGCCTGCAGCCCACAGAGAATGGTCCTTGGGGTTACCTTTAAAATAGAAGGATTGGAGCCTTGTCCATACTGGGAGGTAATGGGACCCATACTCCTTAATTACTGCCCATGGAGCTGCTGACAGAACCCTGGAGCTTCAGCCCTTGTTAAACTCATTTTCAGCTGTCACTTGGCTGTGCTGGCAGTGGAGCCCTGGGTGTGTTACAGCCTCTGCTCCCGCTCCTGCGGATGGAGGAGCAATAGATGCTTTTGCTGAGCACATCCCATCGGGCAGTTTGGCTTCTCTTCTGGGGGCTGGGGAATACATGTTACGGAGTTTAATCCAAGAGAAACTATTTTGATATTTGAAATGACTTCAGAATCAAAATGTTGCCGTGCTGCGTGCTGGCAGATCAGCTGCTGGCCCTGCAGACGTGCGGTGGCAGGTGACGAGCCGCAGTGTGTCACCTGTTCTGGGGTATGGCCTGCATGCACACACACCTGCTGGATCTTCCACGCTGAGTGTGTCCAGAGTTCAGTCTTCTCAAAAAGAATTCCTAATGCGTTGCACAAGAATTTGGGTCCTGAAGGGGTAAATTCTGTTAAATCTTGTTAAAAGGATGTGGGAAACTGTACAAAGTCCAAAGTAAAGGTAAAAGTAATTGAAATACTGAAGGAAATGTTTTAGAGTGGGAAACTGAGTTTAATTTTCAGCTGATCATGAGGAGGATCCAGAACTGAAGTTACTGGTTTTGGTGTTTGAGCTCTGCTTTCCCTGGAATGGATTCTCCAGCAGAAGGTGCCCAGCAGATGCTGGAGTAAGCCCTGATGTGGGCGTATGTGGGTGTGTGTGAGATAAACAGTTCAGGGTCTGTGTCTGGTGATGTGACCCTCCCCATGGCAGGGGTAGCTGGGCTGTGGAGGTGGCCTGGGGTCACTGTGTGGGCACAGCGGCGTGTGGAGGATCTCCCTGGGGCCGGGGGGGGCTGCAGACAGGTGATGCTCTGGCAATTCTTATTTTGGTAAAAAGCTCAAGACAGCACTAGGAGCACCTTGCAGGCACCCCACAATTATCATAATAAACAGTTTTATCATCTGCTTGGCAGTCAATAATGTGGCTTACGCTGCTTTAGTATCTCACTGGTATTGATCACCTTTAACAGCTGTGCCACGGCCAGCTCCCGTTAACCCCCGCGCTGTCTGCGGCTCCGGCCGGGGGCTCGGGGCTCCCCTGTCACCCACGTGTGTGCAGCCAGGGACAGCAGGATGGGGCAAACCCCCCTTTGAATCAGAGGCCTGATGGTGGGATTTTGATCCAGGAGCGAGAGACTGAGTGCATGTCCTGTGGAGAGGGGGGTTAAAATAGAAGGATTGACTATTGATTAGTCAGTTGATTAAAATAGAAGGGTATGGTTCTTGGTCTGAGCTCAGAGGAGTTTGGGCTTGTAACAGTGTTGTGTGGTGTGTGGTGCTCTGTCAGAAGGGGGTTCCCTAGGACCTCTGTGTGCTCCCAGACTGCTCTTTGCCCCGAGACAGTGGCCCTTAGAGAAGGAGGGCTGCTCTCTGCACTGACCCTGTAGTGCTTTACCGGGGCCCTGGGCTCCAAACGGGACCATGCGCTGGGCATCCCCTTGGCTTCGCCTGGCTCTGCTGGGACTGGCTGAGGCACTGGCGTGCCAGCACTGCTCACACCTGCCTGGCATGCGAGAACAAACACTGTGGATTGTCCCCCACATGCTGGGAAACAGCCTTGGCCCTGCAGCAGCTGCTGGGCTGAGCTGGGGCAGCCGGGCACTGCTGGCTCTACCAAAGGCACTGTCTGGGCTAAGTGAGCCCTTGGGGGTGCTCTGACAGCATTGCCTCCGCTTCTGGCAGTGCAGGCAGCAATTAGGAATATCAGGTTAGTAGCTGACTCCGTTTTGGGAGGAAGAAAGATGATTTGCTGTCTGCATCCAGATGGGGCTTTGAGGAAGGATGGGACTTTCTGGGATTTGGTTGTACCTAGATAGTTTGGTCTTGTGGCCCAGTATTTCTCCTAATGGAATTTCCCATCATTTACTGCCCTGCTGATTCCTGATCAATGAAAATAAAATTGCATTGCCTCCTGAGAGGCTCCATATATGGCTGCAGCCTCCAGCTGTGTCAGTTCCGGTAAGATAATCTCATCAGGCGTGCAATAGGGTAATAGGAAATAAAAATAAAACCCACAATTAGCAAGAGGCCGGGCAGCCGAGTAACGCTTTCAGTCCTGGAGGTCTGGAGATGTGCGCGTAGCAACTTCCTCGCTCCCCTCTGGAGGTGCCTGTGTCCCTCGCAGTGTGCTGCCGTGTGGTGCTCACCAGGCTGGGGAGTGCCTGTGGGTGTATGGGGCACATCCTTTGGAATCCCTGTTTCCATGGATCTGTGTCAGCTCTCCCGTGTGAGGTGGCTGAGTGTTTCACAGGTGGTGGTTCTGAGGTGCAGCAGGGATGTAGCAGCTGATGGAGGGACTGTGCGCTGTGCACATGGAGAGCATGAACTTGAGACTTTGAGCTGTCAGGTGGTCCAGAGGTGTTGACTCCTGATGGTTGCTGCAATCAGGAGAGTTTATTTTGGCCAGATAAGGAACATGCTTAGGCTGTATGTGAAGTCTGGAGCAGGGTGTTGTTTTGGAAGCAACAAATGTGGATACTGTTTACAGGAGTACAGGACCACTTGGATCTGCTGAAAGTTGGCCTAAAGGATGCTCCAAATGGGGCAGTTTCCCGGCTATACCAGCAAGTTTCTTTACCTGTTTTAGGGGTTTTTTGGATCATCTTCCAGTGTCACATCTGTAACTGGTGTTTATACTGAAACATGAATGGCTGGTGTAAGCAGACATCCCGGTGACCTTTGCGATGGGACTGTGCAACCCGAGTGTAGCTCAGAGCTGACGTATCAGCCACGGTGTTTGTCTGAGCAGCCAGTGGAATGGTTACAGAATGACCTAATACCTCTGAGCCTGCTCTCCCGATCCAAAGCATCGGCTTTCCCAAAGGGTGGGAAAGAGCAACTGAGCCCAGAATGTCGCAGTGAGTCTGCTTCCTAACAAGGACTGGATCCGAGCCCTGGCAGAGGAGATCTGCATGACTTATGAGTCTAACTCTTACCCTTGGCTTGGCCCTTGACACTAGTCTGGAGCGCACATGTTGTTTGGGTAAATGGTGGGAGGAAGGAGCGTTGGCAGGATTTGTGTGCGCAGCGTCGCTCTGGAGCGCAGCCTGGCAGCGGAGCCGCCGCTCTTCCGGCCGGGCCACGGAGGCTGGGCTGCGGCCGGTCCCAAAGCCATGTGGCAGGGCTGGAAACTCAGAGCATTTCAGGACTTCTCCCTTCACAAGCATCACCAGGGCTTCAGTGGGGGTAGGGGTTGCCCAGTGCAAGGTCTTGTGGGTGTTGCTGCCCTTCATGGAGGGACACGGGGCCCAGGCAGAGCTGTGGTAGCTGGAACTGGTGCGAGCCACTGGACAGGCACTGGGGGGACAGGACAAGCTGCAGCGTGGCGAAATGGGGGGACAAGCATGGCCCTCTTCCTGAGGCACTGGGGCTTGGGGGCACCTGGGGGGCTGTGGGGTCTGTGTGACAGAGCGAGGCACTTTGTCCTGAGCAGCTCTTTGATTAGTTTTGGAGTTGGATCAACAACGGTGCACTGAAAATGCAAACCAGATGCAAATGTAGTTATTTATGCAGCAGCATAGGCTGGGAACAGCATTTAACAAGAAAGATTGGGGGTTTGGAGCGAAGGGGTGAGTTGCGCAATGGCAGAATCGTGAGATGTGTGACGTTTTGAAACAAAACCTGGAACTTCTGTGGTGTCCTACTCAAGAGGAGAGGGTCCTGCAAAACCTGAGAACAAGCTCAGTGCCCTGGGAGTGTGTGAATGCCCTGTCACGTATGAGCTAAGCAAGTGCTTCAGTTGGCTGTGTAGAGAGAAACGTGACCGAAGCCAAATTTTCTTAGTGCTCTGCTGCAAAATATTCTTAGTGCTAAGACTCTCCTGAAGGAATAAGCGCTCTTGTCCCCAGCTGCTCACGGAAAGCCTTCCGGCCCTCCTTGGGATCACTCCGCTCTCAATGGCAGCAGGCTGAAGATTAGATAAATATTTTTGTGTGTAGTGCAGTAGCTGGCTCAAAGGGATCAGCAGACTTGGAATAATAGTTCATAACAAAATGCCTTCTGAAAAGCTGCCTGACTTGTGTTACTCCCATTGGCTCAGTTTTAGCTGGTGTGAAGGACAGAGGGAAAATGTGGATAATGTGGAAGGTTCACCTTTTCAAGGAGCCCCTTTCTCTCAGTTTCATGCCAAGTGCTTGAGCCCTGCAGCTTTCAGCCCTGTTTTGTTCAGCGTTTCCTTTGCTTCCTGCTGCTTGAAAAGCTGTTTATGCTAATGATGCCAGGAAGATCTGAGGCACCGGCTGCGCCCGTGGATGTGAGCCCCGTGTCAGCTCTCGCACCGTGGCCGTGCCAGCGAGCGTGCACAGAGCTCGCGCTGCCGGCTGGAGCTCTGCCCGAGGCGATCCCTCCGCAGGGCTGCCTTCCTGCTGGGGGAGGGCTCTCCTGTCCTTTTGAGGTGCCTGATGGATCTTTTCTTTCAGTAGACCACTGTGTGCCATGTCATCCCCTTCTGGGACCTTGGGCCTTTCAGCATCCACGGGCTGGAATCCCTCAGAGGGGAGAGCTTGTAGTGTTTATAGGAACTTCCACAGAGGCAAGATTTTTTCACTGAAAAGGTGGTCAGGCAGTAGCACAGGCTGCCTAGGGCAGTGGTATAGTCGCCATCCCAGGGAGGGATTTAAAAGATGTGTAGATGTGGTATTTGGGGACGTAGGTGAGTCGTGGCCTTGGTGGTGCTGGGTTAATGGTTACACTTGATGCTCTTAAGGGTCTTTTCCAACCCAAATGATTCTTAAGTTCTATGAATTCTTGGCTTTGTCAGGATAACCAACCAGTTTGTGAGGACTCAAAGCCTCAAGACTCTTTGGAACCCATGGGTCAGTGTTGTTTTGATGCTTCTTCCACCAGCAGGCAGGGCTGGCTTGTAAATTCTGCTCCCACTGCAGAGGCATTGGATGTGGCCATGTGTCCAGATGGAAACAGTCTGGCACAGAGCAGAACACTGGAAGAAGTCAGAACTGACCTTGGGCTTTTGGTTGGTAAAGCCTCACTGCAAAAGAGGAAGAGAGATGTGAGGTGTTCAGGATTTGGCAAGACTGGTATCTTGCTCATCAGACCATATTTGCCAGCGAGACAACTCCACTGTGATCAGGGTGTGTGCCAAAACACAGCTTGGTCTCACTTGGAGAGGTGTGAAATATGACTTGCTATGTGAAAGAGAAAAAGTAGTTTGTAATTTCTTCATTAAAATTATGGACTTGACAAATAAATATCGGTATTTTCAAGGGGGTTTTTTTGGTTAGGGATTGCATAAGAGGAATCCCAAGGCACTGATGTTGTAAAATGCTGGCAGAAAAACCCCAGCTAGAAATCATTCTTCACACTGTGCATCCACGTTCCTTGTTATGCTCAGGTTTTGGCACATAAGTACCATTTTATCCTAATAGCTCAAGTCTTGTTGCAGAGTTCTCAGCACTTCCCTTAGGCTGGCAGGTATCTTGCTGCTTTCTGGCACCTTAATGAATGTGAGAGAGCTGGGATCCGTGTCTTCTGTTTAACTTAAAAGACAGAAGGATTTTACGGAGCTGGGAATTGAAACTCTGGTATTGCCACTCGAATCTCCAGCTGGTGTTGCTGAGGAAATCTGAAAAGATCTTTCTATTCTAGGAAGTAACTCTTCACATATTTGTGTGATAGCAGCTGCTGTAGAAATCACATAAAGTGACAACGTGCTCCTGCCACCTTGTTTTACCCTCTTCTGTGACCGTCCTGCTTGCCAAGTGAGGCGGCGTGTGCTCACCTAATTGCAGGCAGTATCGTAATTCTTATGCATAAAGGAGCAAAATTAAAGTTGCTTTGGCAACATACATTCTGTTCTTCCTTAATTTTTGAATTCTTAATCCTAGGCAATTATTTTTATCATGTCTTTCCATTTGCAATTTCCTAAGTGTTACCCGAGTGCTGTGTAGCACGCCAGGTGCGGGGAGGTGACACAGAAAGCTTTGATGCTCCAGATTCGTTGTGTCACCACTTCAGAGGGTCACGGTGAGTGCTTTGCACCCCCTGCCTGGGCTCATTCGAGCACACCTGTTCCCAGGGATCCCCAAGGTCCCTTCCCAAGCTATTCCGTGTTTCTATGACTGTGAAGTTGAGTTGGTGTCTCGCTCACCTTTGGTATGTCCATCCCTAGTTTTCAGGCTGGAACAAGTGTCATCAAGTGCCACTGCTGAGACAGGAGTTTCTTGGCCAACCTGGACTCCACACTGGCCAGGCATTGTCCTTCTGAGGGCGCTGCAGAAGGCCAGGCTGGGCGTGGGAGGAGGGGTGTGGGCAGAGTGTGTGAGTGCACCGTTAGTCCTGTCCTTGTCCTTCCGTCTCTGTCCCTTTTGGCTTTCCTGAGCCACTGGCACCCTGGAGCTGACTGAGGGCCTGAGCTCTTCCCTGTGCCCTGCAGCTGGGCAGAGGGAGGGCAGCCTGAAGGGACCGTCGGCCAGGTAATGGCTGTGGGTGTAATGCATCTGCTTGTATCTTCTCCGTGTCCTCAGCGCCCTTTTTTCCATGGTGCCATGTGGGTCATTAGCTGAGGGAACAGTTTCTCACTGTCGCTTTCTCCTTTTGTTTTCCTCCTTCCTTATTGCTTCTAGTCTTGGTTTACTGCCAAACAGCCTCTTGTGAAAGGGCCGCCTAATTAACCCTGTGCTAATTAACAATTTAAAATTACACAGCATGGCTGTTCATATTTAATTCTCGGGAAGCCTGGGCAACAGCAGGAGCCCCCTCCTCCCTCCCACTCCATCCCTGCTGCCCGCGCCGCTGCCAGCGTCCCCGGGGAGGAAGCAGCCTGGTGCCGCAGGCTGGGGGTGCCCAGGAGCCCCCAGCTTGCCAGGGGCTGCAGGGTGTTGCTTTAGCACCAGCCACTCCTCGGTGGGAGCGTTGCTGGAAGATGGAATGTCTGTCCCTGTGAGGATGGGGCTGGGGGCTGGAAGGAGATGACGGGGGGATGCAGGCATTGGCTCCGTGCAGGGATGCACAGCGTCCTGCTTCGCAGGAACGCGGCACAGGTGTGGGGCTCACAGTGATGAGCTGTCACCTGCCCCTGCCATCCAGGAGTAGCTCCACTCTGGGCCGCTGGGGTGCCTGGCAGAGCACTCCTGGCCCGTGGTGCCAGAGGCCAGGTGGCCATGGCAGTGGTGGGATGTGAGGCTGCAGAAGGGACCAGGAGAGCCCTTCTTTGCCGCTGGGGCGGTGTGAGAGCGCAGAGTCTCTGGTGCTCAGGCTGTTCTCTCTGTAACTGGAGTTCATTGATTTTACGGGAAACCATGTTTACAGACAGAGTGCTGATCGACCTGACGAGTTGACTTCTGCCTCCTTAAGTAAGAACTACCTTTTCTTATTGACTGGCTGATAAACAGAGCAGAGAGGGCGGCAGGGGGAGTGAATGGGAGGTGTGGAGCATACCGTGTCTGTCTGTCCATCTGAGCTCTCCGTGTCCCCACACAGGTGGCCCAGGGGCGGTCCAGGGTGGTGGAAGATGCAGGGCCCAATAGTGGACTAATAACTGCGTTGTGCTCCTGCTTAGAACCTGGTTTGCTTTAGCAAGGAAATTGCTGTTTTCAGTTTAAAGATTCCTGGTTCCTGCAGCTTCTGTATGAATAGAAACAAATATTTTCATGCCTCATGCTCCCTTCAGGAACAGCTCTAATGGTGACTGAACCATCACAAGAGCTTGAGCTTGTGCAGGGGCTCAGCCTGTGTCCGGAGCTTGGGCAGGCCATTTTGGCTCTGGGTTTTTCCACATGCCCTGTGAGGGCTCCTCTGTGTTGAGGAGAGGGAGAGGAGAGAAGATTCCTTTGGCGTACCACATCTTGAGCTGGTTAACTTGGAGTGAGTGGGGGAGAGCTGTTAAAGCAAGCCAAGGCAGAAAAGCCCACCAATTAATTGGAGCGTGTGGGTCTGCCTGGCCGGGCCGGGAGAGAGATTGGCTTTCCTGTCAATAAACAAGTCCCCAGTGCAGCATCAAAGCTGCAGTCCTTTATCAATCGCGGCCTCCTCTTCCCGCATGTTCCTGTAACTTACCAAGCATTTATTACATTGATTTTCCAATCAGGCTGTTAACCCTCCCGCCCCTCCAGCCCTGCTAACCCTTCCGGCCTGGCTGTCAGTCAGGCATCTCCTGCCAGTCAGGAGTTCTTGATGGCAGAGCTGCTGTGACCCTGCCTATGCCTCACCTGGCCGTGTGTCCCAGGAGCCGGCTGTGCTGGCCTGCACACTGCTCCGTGTCTAAAACAATTGGTAGGGTGTTGTCATTCCATGTTGCGCTTTGAAGTCCACATAGATATTCCTAAAACTTCACTTGCCATAAGTATGAGGCTTATGGAGCTTCCTTTTCCTCATTTTCCCTGTATGAATGTGTCTTGGTTCCATTTGGATTGCAGTTGCCAGTGCAGAAGTAGCAGTGAAAAGGGAGAGAGTAGGCGTGTTGTGGGAAGGTGAATGTGCAGCCTCAACACACAAGGATCTGGGATCAGTTTAAGGAAAACACAGCTAAGGACAAATGTTCCAGGGAGAGAGCTGGTGCAGTAGGAGCTGTTACATGGCTGGAGCATATTATAGGCTAGGGGAACAAAACTGGCTGACTGAGAACCCAGAGCCTTTTGGCAGTGAGATTCTGCTCTTCCTTCTTGTTCTGCTCAGTGCACCAGATTACTGTTACTGCAGAGCAAATCCCTGTTTGTTCCAAGTGCAACTGCAGAGGCAGCTGTGTATGGCAGAGAATCCAGGGAAGGTGAGACTGGAGGTGCTGTAGAGTAACGTTGTGTGTGAACACGTTGGATGGTGTCTCAGTTGCAGCTACGTGTCCTTCTGCAGGCATCCTTGCACATGGGCTTTGAGAGTATTACTTTGCCTTCAGTGGTAGTTTTAAATGCTTTTTCTTTGAGCTTCACCAGAAGTAAAATGTGAATGGAAAGTACAAACACATTAGAGAAATCAGCGGAAGTGTGGATGGCTTTGTATAGTAAAGGAAAATAAACTGGGAGATAGTGAAACCAGAAAAAAAAGTTGAATGTCACTCCTTTTGCTTGAACTAATTCAGGTAGTTCACACGGTGCTGCTGCAGCACATCACCTGCTTTGCAGCTGCTCATGTCTTCTTTGGCAGGTTTCCAGTTGTCTCCTCACTTTCTGTATGAGCTGAAGAGGGCTCTGTTAGGATTGCAGGACTCCTTTAGGATTGCAGTGTTGGAGTTGTTGACCCGATGCAGCAAAGGGGGTCACAGTGACGGACGGGGGCCCTGTATGTCAGCCATGGTCAGTAGCCCAGGCCAGCTGGTGGTTGGTGGGCATCCTCCAGTCGCATTGATTTGGTGGAATGGAAGTAGTGAGAAGGGTGTCCTCCTCTTCCAGGACCTGCACCCACCATTTGTCTCCAGGGGTGAGAGGAAGCAGTCCGTGCACAGAGGCTATGCCCTGCAGGGTCTCTGGGAGCTTCCTGGAGCATGGTGGGCTGACCACTTTCCAATCCCCAGGATGCACCCTTGTCAGATCTGGAATTTCCTGTTTGGTTTCTCTCCTGACATCTCTCTATTTAAACTCTGTCCAGAACAGAGCAGTTGAGTCTCCTGTGCATTCTGAGGGCTGTTACTCCAAAATTGCTGTGAGTTGCTCTGGGTGACGTGGTCTCCCATTGAGGTCCATGTGTGGTAGCACTGGGTCTGTGCTTCCCAAGCCATTAGCAGAAGGGTGGCACCCAGGAAAACAGCGTCTGCCTTAGGGGGAGACAGAGAATACGAGTTTTACCAAGTTGAAAAGCCATAGAACTGTTTTGTTGTCGTGTTGTGTTTCTGTGACAAGCTTTCTCATGATGATTTTGTTTGTTTTCTGAGGACCCAAGGCCTTGGGGCTGACAGTGCAGGTCCTACAGTCTTCCTGCTGGCTCCCTTTAGGAAAAATGTCAAGGAGGTTTTTGCCACCTTCCAGGCCCCTTCAGTTTGCCTCTTGCCTTGCTGCTGCCAACATGTTTCCATTGCTGATTCCCAGCAGTGCATTCCCCAAGGCTGTGCTGGCTGTCCCTGGAGCCCATCTTGGCACACCAGCCCCCACGTTGGTCCTGAGGAGCAGGGTCGGCAGCCCTTGTGGTGGTGGGGTCTCTACGGGCACACTTTGGCTCACGTGTCTCTCTCCTTCTCTCCCCATCCGCAGGTCCGAGCCGTAGCGGGTGCAATGAGCGCTCCGTGCCGGCCCTGCCATGGAAGGCTGTGACTCGCCCGTCATCCCCGGGAAGGACAATGGGTGCGGCATTCCTCAGCACCAGCAATGGACTGATCTCAACAGCGCCCACCTCCCTGACCCGGCCGGCAGCATGGAGCAGCCCGCGGCGGAGAGCTGCAGCCCCCTGGACAGCCTGAGGGTCCCCTTCCCCGAGCGCGTCCCCGAGAGCAGCGCGGCGGGTCCCGGCACCGAGCCCGCGGGCAAGGAGGTGAGCTGTGGGCAGTGCGCGGCCTCCTTCGCCGGCCTGCAGAGCTACATGGAGCACCGCTGCGCCGGCGCCCGCCCGCCCCCGCCGCTGCGGGGGGAGAGCGGGAGCGAGAGCAGCGAGGACGGCGAGGAGGAGAGCGACGTGGAGAACCTGGCCGGCGAGATCGTCTACCAGCCCGACGGCTCGGCCTACATCGTGGAGAGCCTCAGCCAGCTGGTGCAGAGCGGGGGCGCCGGCGGCAGCGGGACTCTCCCCTCGCTGCTCCCGAACTCTCTGCCCAAGCAGGGAGAGCCCTCTGCCGCCGCTCCCGTCTACCCACAGATCATCAACACCTTCCACATAGCCTCATCCTTCGGGAAGTGGTTTGAGGGCTCAGACCAGGCCTTCCCGAATACCTCAGCCCTGGCGGGCATCAGCCCCGTCCTGCACAGCTTCCGCGTCTTCGATGTGCGACACAAAAGCAACAAGGATTACCTGAACAGCGACGGTTCTGCCAAAAGCTCCTGCGTATCCAAAGATGTTCCCAACAATGTGGACCTGTCCAAATTCGATGGCTTTGTGCTCTATGGGAAGAGGAAGCCCATCCTGATGTGTTTCTTGTGCAAGCTCTCCTTTGGGTATGTCCGCTCGTTCGTGACCCATGCCGTGCACGACCACCGAATGACTCTGAGTGAGGAGGAGCGGAAAATTCTTAGCAATAAGAACATCTCCGCTATCATCCAAGGGATAGGCAAAGACAAGGAACCCCTTGTCAGTTTTCTGGAACCAAAAAACAAAACCTTTCAGCACCCTCTTGTTTCCGCAGCTAACCTCATAGGCCCTGGACACAGTTTTTATGGTAAATTCAGTGGCATTTGCATGGAAGGTGAGCAGGCCCTCCAGGCCGGAGCGGCCGGTGGAGCTGAGCCACCCCCAGCCACGGGTGTCCTGGCCCCCAGTGCACTCCTCAACCTGGGTGGGCTGACCAGCTCAGCTCTGAAGACTCCCATTACCTCAGTCCCCCTGGGCCCGCTGGCTTCCAGTCCCACCAAGTCCTCGGAGGGGAAGGACCCTGGGGTGGCAGAGGGGGAGAAGCAGGAGGGGGACGACCAGGACAGCCTCTCGGAAAAGGTGGAGCCAGCCGAGGAGGTGGAAGAGGAGGAGGAGGAGGATGTGGAAGAGGAGGAGGAGGAAGAGGAAGAGGAGGAAGAGGAAGAAGATGAGGATGATGAGGGTTGCAAAGGACTATTTCCAAACGAGTTGGAGGATGAACTGGAGGACCGGCCCCAGGAGAATGCTGGGGCTGTGGCAGGCAGTGGCAGCAGCAAAAAGGACCTTGCTCTCTCAAACCAAAGCATTTCTAACTCTCCCTTAATGCCTAACGTGCTCCAGACCCTGTCGCGGGGCACGGCTTCTACTAGTTCTAATTCTGCTTCTTCCTTTGTCTTTGATGGTGCAAACAGGAGGAATCACTTAAGCTTTAACAATGAGGGCGGCGGAGCCAGCGTGGCCGAGGGCAGCAGGAGGCTGGACTTTATCGATGAAAGTGCCAATAAAGACAATGCCACAGCACCAGAACCAAATGAGAGTGCAGAGGGCGAGGACGGGAGCTACATCTCCCATCACCAGCATGCTGGCCCCCTCTGTGAACTTGGGGGTGGGGAGTGCCCCTCGGGGAGCGGCGTGGAGTGCCCAAAGTGCGACACGGTCCTGGGCTCCTCGCGGTCGCTGGGTGGCCACATGACTATGATGCATTCTCGCAACTCATGTAAGACACTCAAGTGTCCCAAGTGCAATTGGCACTACAAGTACCAGCAGACGCTTGAGGCGCACATGAAGGAGAAACATCCTGAGCCGGGTGGCTCCTGCGTCTACTGCAAGAGCGGGCAGCCGCACCCACGGCTGGCGCGGGGCGAGAGCTACACCTGTGGTTACAAGCCCTTCCGCTGCGAGGTCTGTAACTACTCCACAACTACCAAAGGCAACCTCAGTATTCATATGCAGTCCGACAAGCATCTCAACAACATGCAGAACCTGCAGAACGGAGGGGGAGAGCAAGTCTTCAGCCACACTGCGGGGGCAGCAGCGGCAGCCGCCGCCGCCGCGGCAGCCGCCGCCGCCAACATCGGTAGCACCTGTGGGGCTCCCTCCCCCACCAAACCAAAAACCAAACCTACGTGGCGGTGCGAGGTGTGCGACTATGAGACCAACGTAGCTAGAAACCTTCGGATTCACATGACCAGTGAGAAGCACATGCACAATATGATGCTGCTTCAGCAAAACATGTCCCAAATCCAACATAACCGGCACCTGGGCCTTGGCAGCCTGCCGTCCCCCGCCGAGGCCGAGCTCTACCAGTACTACCTGGCGCAGAACATGAACCTTCCCAACTTGAAGATGGACAGCACTTCCTCAGATGCACAGTTCATGATGGGGGGGTTCCAGCTCGATCCCACCAACCCCATGGCAACGATGGCTCCATCTCTAGGTGAGGCTGAAGGGGTTTCCACCATGTTCGTGTGAGAGAGCCAACAAAGGGGTCTGGCACTGTGGCCCCATGAGCCTTTCTGTGGTGGTCGAGGATGGAGGCTGCACAGTGCAGATTTCTCATCTGTGTTCACCCAAAGCAGTTTTTCTCATCTTGTGGCTTTTCTGGTACATTTTCCAAGAGTTTTCATAGGGAGTTAATGCAACAGCAGATAGGGGTTACAGATGCCATGCGCTGAATGTTCTTCCTCATCGTGGAAAGCATCCTAACTACAGTGTTTCCTGAGAACTTCTCCTGGGTTTGGTGAGGAGTGGGAGTAGTTTGGTGGATAGCTTTGAGAGAGGGTGCAGTCAGCTGCTGGCACTCCCAAAGGCGGTGTATTTGTTCGGGGTCAGTTTGTTCCACGCTGTGTTGCCTTGAGAAGACAAGGTAAGCAGGTTTGAGAGGGGTGGAAGGGGTGGCGTTCCTCTGCTGCCAGAGTGACGGTTGGGATTGGAGGTTTTGAAGCTCAGAGCCTCTCCTTACTGAAGCACAGGGCAGTTGTGGTAAGTTGGGAGCGTTTTAACCAAAGCTCCTAAAGTAGATGACAGGGCCTTGGATGTCCATGGGCTGCCTGGGCAGCGATTTGTGAACTGTGCACTCGGTGGTCGCAAATCTCACACTCAGGGTTGCAGAGGGAGGCCCTGCCCGTGTTAATAAGTGCTCGACACCAGCTTGGCCCTTTTGGCTCGGATGCACCCGCTGTGGGCTTTGCGAGAAGTGGAGCAGATCTTTCCCATTCTTACACTTTGGTCCAAAAATGAGCAGAACATTAATAATTCAGAAGAGTCTGCTTTTGGGTTTTTCCTTCATGGTGAGTTCAGGAGACAGTGACTTAAAGAGCATTTGCTTCTCAGCAAATAGGTTACAACATGGGAAATGAAAAGTTAAAGAAATAACAGCACTTTTTGATTGACTGAGGAATTGTTGACCTGGTTCCTTTCATAGGACTGTTAAGCTGAGCTGTGACGTGAAATCAGGGTAAAATACCAAAAAGCTGTAGAAAGAGCATAAATGTCTTAAAAACAGAAAAGGAGAGCAAGGTGGCACAGGGGTCCTGGTTGGTCTCTGTGCTTGTTTCAGAGTTTCTCTGCATCTCTCAGGTGCTCTGGTGTGAGGAGGAGCTTGTTGTGCTCAGTAGCTGTGAGTGAGCAGAGCTGAGCTCTGGTTTGAAGAGTCAGCCTGACAAACGCAGGGTCCTCCTGGCTTTCCTTGACATGCTCTCACACCCTCTTTATTAGTTGTTGTGTTTACCTTGTCAACACTGTTTTTAGAAGATTCTTCACCATTTTGGGCTCTTGGACAAGAGATGAGATACAATAGTGCGGGAGTGGCACTTCTCAGGTTGTTTCTGTCCGTGCCATGTTGTGCGCTGTTGCCAAATTGTGATAGCAGTGCAGCGACCTCCCTGTGATGGAGCCGCCACCTGGGCTTGTGACTGGTGACCTTTGTTTTATGTGGTAGGGACTGTGCTTAGCTACTGCATGAGGTAGCATTTGCTTCTCCAGGGAGGCAGGAAAAAACAGAATGAAGTGTTAATGCTGTTCTTGAAGTGGTCACAGAAACTTTCAATGTGGTGCTATGGAATTCTTCATCCTCTCAAAGTCTGCAGGGTTTTTCTTGCCGCCTTTGATGGGCAGAGGGCTGGATGATCCTTCAGCAAGTGGGTAGCAAGGGTGATTGTAGTCCATTCCCAGCCTTCTACGCTGGCTGCAGGGACTTTTTTCTTCAGCTCTGGTGCAGACCAGCAACACGGAGGAGTGGGCAGAGGGACGGCTGCACGTGGTCTCACTGTGTGTTTGTGGGTACACGGGTGGCACTTGGGACCAGCTTATGTTCTGCTCTGTGCTTATCTTCTGGCAAGAATTCAGCTTTTCTGACCTCTCCTTCCCCTTTTTTCTTTGTGCAGTGGGTGGCGAGATCCCGCTGGACATGCGGTTGGGTGGTGGACAGCTGGTGTCTGAGGAGCTCATGAACTTGGGTGAAAGTTTCACGCAAACGAATGACCCGTCGCTGAAGCTCTTCCAGTGTGCTGTGTGCAACAAGTTCACTACAGATAATTTGGACATGCTGGGCCTCCACATGAACGTGGAGCGAAGCCTCCCCGAGGATGAGTGGAAGGCGGTGATGGGGGACTCGTACCAGTGCAAGCTGTGCCGCTACAACACGCAGCTCAAGGCCAACTTCCAGCTCCACTGTAAGACAGACAAGCATGTGCAGAAATACCAGCTGGTGGCACATATCAAGGAGGGGGGCAAAGCCAACGAATGGAGGCTCAAGTGCGTGGCCATTGGGAACCCAGTCCATCTGAAATGCAACGCGTGCGACTACTACACCAACAGTCTGGAGAAGCTACGTCTTCACACCGTGAACTCGAGGCATGAGGCCAGCCTGAAGCTTTATAAGGTAAGGGTTGGCTTTGCTTTGTCTTCTTTCATTTTCCAAGGAAAATCTGTGTCGAACCACAGTGGGTTGTGACCCTTTGGAGATGAGCTGCCGAGAGCTCTCTATTGGGACCAATCTCACTGCACGCTGCAGCTCTTCAGCCTGTGTTCTGTTAGTGACTGTGGTTGTCCAGGCTTCAGGCCAGTAGATGGTCATGCCACAGTGCTTTAGAGGGGGCTTGCGTGTCTTACGGCACTGCAGCTGTGATACTCTGCACGGAAATTGAACAATGGCTGTTTGAAAAGTTGTGCAAGGTGACATTTGCCTGTGGTTTGTTGGCCCTTTCCCATACGGGTTTGTCACGTTGTGGCACTTGAAGGTTTCCACTGTGGTCAGTGTGCTGGTCCTGGGCGGATGGAGGGGCCGTCGCTGCGGTGCTCTTGTGCTCTGTGTACGTCCGTGCTGGGATCTGTGAGCAGAGCGCTGCTGGAGGCTGGGAAGGGGAGGAGGCTGAAGAGGAGCCGTGAGCGCGGCCGCGCACCTTGGAGGCGTTGCGTGTTTTCATCCACGGCGGTGTTCGGGCTGTCACTCCCATCTTGTTGTCTTTACTTTTCCTCCCACCCGCCTCGTTCTGTGTTGTCTTTATAACCATTATAACCATCTTCTCTTTCCTGTCTCATTCGTCTGGTCCCCAGCCCCCTCCCCTCGCTGGCCCGAACCCTGTGGGCTGTAACCCAAGAGGAGCTCCGGATACAGTAAATAGTCCTTTCACTCGTGCAGCAGAATTGCTCCAGACGTTTCTATTGATTTTCGCTGGACTTAAAGCTTCACCTTTTTCTCTAATCATCCCATAATAGCTTTAGTATGAACAATCAGGTACGAATTGCCATAAATCTCAGCAGCCGCATCCCCTCCATTCACACGTGCTCTCCCGCTCGTTGTCTGCTCATTTCTCACAGGTTTTTTTATATTCGTTCTGTCCTCATCCTTTTCTTCCTGCTTTCTCCCAAATGTGCTGAGGTTTCTTTATATAAACAGAGCGTACCTTGTGCTTTTTAATTGTTTCTTTGAAAATTTTTCTTTATGTAATGGGAATTTAAGATCTGACATTGAGCTCTACAGTACCCATCCACTTCACAGTGTAGACACATTTTCAAAACTCCTGGATTTTTCCTAGGAATGAACAGTTCCAGCAAATTCAGGGAGAAGGGAGATAAACGGGAGCATCATATAAGGTTTACCTTGAGCTGTGGTTGTTGGACCTACCTGGAATTGGTGGGGAGCTGCTGAGAGTGGGGTTTTGTTTCTCAGAGCTCACTGTTGAGTCCAGGGTGGCTGTGACAGCGACTGTTGCATCTTGAGCTGGGATCCAGCCTCACCCAGCAGAGCCTGGCTCTGGAAATGGTTGGGTCTGCACATACACCTCTGCTCTCTGATGTGCAGGACACCTGAGAGTTACACAGCATGGAAACTGGGGGCAGGAGAGTCCCAGTGAGACTTCAAGAACCCAGCTGAGGGAACTGAATCTCTGTGGAGCTCAGTTTGCGATACAAGAGAGTTGTTTGAAAGCTGTATTATGATTTTTTACACGTAATATTGTTAAGTATATATTGCAAAGGTTTAAAGTTTTTTTTTTATCCAGGCCCTTCATCTACAGTGGGTTCCACTGGGGAAAAACAATTGGGGCACTGGAATTCTCTCACTGAGGGGAAGGAAAAGGGGGAAAAGAAGAAGAAAGGGGGAAAATAAATCCCAGCAGCATCAGGGGACAGGCATAGGTTCTTGCAATAAAGATTCCTAGGATGTTTTCCTTGGGCAGGCAAAGAGGAATTGCTAGTTTTCAGGTTTGTGAGAGGCCTGGGCAGTGTCAGTGCTGCTACAGCCCTGTGTTGCCTGTGACACAACAGCAGTGAAACACCAGCTGAAGGATAACGTGTTTCAGAGTAATGGATTCCTTTGGGTGCTCCATGTATTGGCCTTCCAGTATGGCTGGATAAAGCTTGGAGCAGAGGTTGGTGGATGGCTGGATTCACAGCATCTTGCTTCAGCATAGCTGGAATCGGGGATTGATGTAGTGGAAAAGCCTCTCTCTGGATGAGGCGTGGATCAGACAAGCTCCAGCACGGCTCTGCCGTCCTTGGGGCGGCTGTAGCGCCATGTCCCTGCTGATAACTGAAGGGATGCAGCGGCACTGGGGGGAGTTCACAGAATGGTTTCTCTTCTCTCAGGCCTTGGTGTGGTCTGCAGTAAATTGAGATTGATTGGATGTTATTTTTCCTCTTGCTAATGTAATCCATTAGCCTGGCACATGCATAATCAGTTTAGAGCACAGTTAACTGGATGTAATCGAGTTCTTCCCTGCCTGCTGGAGAAAATCCTCTCCAGATGCTGCTGGGTGAGAGCACACACTGGGCTTATCACACACAATCCTCCTTATTCTGCTGCTTTTGCCATTTTTTTCCTAAATCACATGTTATTGGCTGCTTGCATTGCCCAAGTGCCACTTCTGTCAGTGTTACTTGCTGCCAGAAAATGTGATCTGGAGACGCTGTCAGTCCGTAGTCGGGTGAACCTTTTAGTCTTCTCCTGCAACACTCCCAGTGCCAGGGGAGAAGGTCTGGTCTTCTGCTGCCATCTTTGTCCTGCACATCGCAATAGCTTCCATCAGCCTCTTCCCTGTCAGGGGTAAGGGAAGAGGAATGGCACAAAACTGGAAAGGTCTGGTAACCTTTCCTATATTGTTGTGTTCTCCCAGTTCTTTGCTGTCCCCCTAAAATTCTGTGGCTAAACTGGAAATCCTGTTGTTTATCTGGCACTTGCTGGGGGAACGTGGTGCCCGTGCCTCTCCTGTGACTGCTGACCACCTTGTGTGACTGAGGGGGTTTGTATCCTGAAGAACTCCCTGGAGAGCAAGGGCACCACTGTCAATGCATGGCTTTGCGTTTTTGAGATGGATGTTCTGGCTTGAGGTAGATGATGGGTTTGAAGACCCTTCCTCGCATAGCTGGGATGGCCTGGGCTGGGTGACAGGGGTGGTTGTGAGCACAGGCAGGGACAAGGGCAGCTCCCTGCAGCAGCAGCAGCCAGGGCTCATCTCCTCGTGACTGCAGAGCTTGACACCAGGCGTGCAGCAGAGCAGCAGTGTTCCACACATCTGGAAGAGGTTGGGCACCGGTTCCCAGCGTCTACTGCACAGGTGGAGTTTCCAGAAGGAATTAATCTGCTTGAGAAGGAGCCAGGTTTGGACATTTCCTACAACTTCCTGACAATCTCTAGTTCAGAATGTGCAGCTCAGAAGAAGTTTAAACAAAGAACTACTGAAGAAACACGCTGCTGGCCAGACTGCTAGCAAGTGCCTTCAATGAGTTCATTCAGTGTCTTCCTTTTCAGTGTTTCCAAGTGCTGAGTTCACTTTTTTAGGGAATAGGGAGTCTGAAGGAGAGGGTTTGGGTTACGTGGTGCCATGCATAGAGGCTCTTTGTTAGCTGGAGATGCAGAGTGTGCAGGAAAATGGCTCTTTAATATCAGTGCTCGTGATGGTAGTGGTGATGAAACTGTGGATCTGTGCTGACTCGGACAGAAGCAAAGCTGACCTGTGGGAAGGGAAGGAGGATATGCAGCTGCACACCCAGCAAAAGGCCTCCGTTCCACCATGGAGCAGCATTGTCCCATCATGCCTCTCCCACAGGAGCTTGTGTCTCCTTTGCCAGCCACAGGATTCTCAAAGAAACTTGTTGGAAAATCCCCAAAAAGTTTTAATCCCAGAGGGTGCATGGAATATTGTATGAGATGTAGTTACAGGATGATGATGATGATGATAACGATAATGTACTCAAATTCAATGTCCTTCCATAATAGAAACAGACAAAAAGAGTACCTTCTGTAATAGTAGCTAACTTTGAAGTTAAAATTACATGAAAATGGGTGAGCTACTGTTGGATACAGTAAAGGGTGTGATACGTGTGTGTGTCACAGAGGAGTTACCAAAAAGCACCTTAGGTGCTTGTGTTAAATGTAACGACCCCTGAGAAAACAGAGCAGGGGGGGAACCTGGCCAAAGTCCACAGAAAGTCAAATGTGATCAAATAGGAAAGTATTACATGTGGAGGTAGGGAAAGGGAGGAAGGCCTGTGTTAGGGGAGGGGGAAGGAGGAGGGATTCTTCTCGTGTGTTTAAGAGCAGGATTGAGAGATACCTCTGTATGGAGGATAAATCCTGAAGGGTGGTCTCACGTGGAGGAACCATGAAGGAAAAAGTCGCTGACTTAGCAGGACTCTGCTCTGAAGAGTTCTGGAGGAGCCCCACAGGAGGGGGCAGAGGCTCCTGGCAGTAGCATGGGCCAGAAACTGCAAAGCATTAAGTCAGCAAATTGATAGAAACTGTAATAGAAAAGTCGTAGTAGGCATATGGATTAGGAAGGGGGAAAGCAGACTTTTGGAAGAGAAGTTCTTGCAGCACTTCAGTTGTTTGAAGGAGTCAGGCAGGCTGCAGGCAGGGCTGGGCTGGTCCTCAAGGGCAGGGGATTCCCAGGGTCTTTGATAAGATTCTTCATGAACAGATGGGGGAAGAGGTCTGGGCATGGGTAGGGAGGTGAAGGGTGAGAAACAGAAGGTGAAATAAAACCCAACTTTCCACAATGGAGAAAAAAGATTGGAAAGATACAGGGGGTTTCTGTGTTTGTAAGTGATCAAAAAAATGGAGTTAAAAGCAAGCTTAAAAATCACTATAAGGTAAAAATAATGGACCACTTAGATGTAGAGTTGTGACAGTTGCAGAAGAACTTTACAGCATCAAGTGATTTCACAGGAAACAGTTGATGGAATTTGGTGCCACAGTGTTAGAGGGATGGGGGGCAGACTGCCCTTCTGGAGGGGGGTGGGGGGAGGAGGGGCAGCTGGGCTTCCTGCTTCCCCACGTGCGAAAAAAAGAAGAAAACACAAAAAAGGGGGTTAAAGTTGTTCTTCCTGCAAGCAAGATGTGGAATTATTGCCAGTCTCTTTGAAGTCATTGCCTCGCTGATCATTCCCCACTTCCTGAGTGGGAAGCAGAAGGGCGAGGGGACAATATGTGAACTGTGTAAATCCTCACTTTGTCTGATGGTTCAATACCGTGCTCAATTTAGCTTGTTTTAGGAAGGCTTAAAAAAACCCCTAGAAGATACCAGAGAAAGTTGCAGGAATGGCAGATGGCTGGAATGACTTGGGCAAAGACCATTGACTTGGAAGTTGGCTTGACACAGGAGTCCAGGGTGGAGGAGAACTTGTGAATTTTCATAAATTTCAGTGCTTTGGAAATTGCTGGTTCAATAAAACAGTGCTGCTTTTGCGTTGGTGTGAGTTAGTCTTGCCATGGTTCTGCAGTAAGGTCGAGCTGAGAGTCCTCTCATCCCTCCACTTGGCTGACAGGAGATGTTCCCTGTAGGACTTGAGTGTAGGAAAGCTCTGGTGAGCAGCCCAGCTCCAGCCCACAGACCTGCCAGAGAGCTCCTCTTGGAGCTGCCAGGAGCTGGGCTGATTCAGTTCTGAAACACCCAGATGATGTTGTGGGCAAAAGGAGACGTATTTGGATTTTGATATTTATCACAAACTTCCTCCCATCTCTGCCTTTTAAGGTTCTTGGGGTAAAGTTGCTCACAGAACGTCTGTCATGCTCATTAGGAGATTTAGAGCTCTGTTAACCTTTGATTTACTTGCTGTCTGCCTTCAGTGTGTTTTGGCTTTATTTTTGCAAGTTTATCTCTTGCAATACAGATGCAGCATCAGAGCTCTGAATTACACTCCTGAGCAACACAAATTGTGCCTGAAGCCCATTTAAATTACAGCATACAAGGGACTTTGAGCTGATTTCCTCCAAGGTTTAAGACAAATTCCAGTGGCAGCTTCACAAGGGAAATAAATACTCATTTAAGTCTCCCTACAAAGTTGTTTTTAAAGATGGTCTCCAAAACCTTTAATTCAAATCTGCATCCTCTAGTCTTGGATAAACTCGTAACGAAAGGAGCTTATGAATGGCCAGTGTGAGAAGGACAGACCCTTATGATCTGGTACTTTCGGTCCTATTTGGATTGACAAGTATTTTGATATAAAAAGCTCTCAGTATCAGTTTAACCCTTTGAAACACCTGCTTCGTGGGGTTGCACGTTCCTCTGAGTGATGGATTTCTCCATGGTGTCACTCTGGCATTAAAAGATGTCTTTACCTTCCTTTAGGCATTGAATACCAAAGTCTGCTAGAACAGGATCACAGAACTTACCCTTTCTCTGTGCTGCTTTTTGAAAGGGCTGGAATCAGAACTGCTGAGAGCACACAGCATTGCTTGCTCTATGTTTTATTTATGGACCTCTGTCGCTTAAGTTTTTCTTTCAACAGTTTTCCAGTAAGTGCTGAGCCATGTGCAGCCAGCAGCTTAGTAAAGAAACCACCCCGTAAAAGCAACGTAAATAACAAAGGAGTGAGAGTGCAGCTGGACCAGGAGCCCTGATCACACAGCAGGAACCAGGAGCTCCCCAAAACATGGAGCTAAAAGCCCTCAGTCAAACAGGGTTTAGTATTCAAAATATTTGTGAGAATGGGCTACAAAACCCAACTAAACAAACCAAACACAAGAAAAGAAAAACAAACAGAAAAACACCTTGTCAAGTTTTATCCTAATCTGTATAAGCTGAGTTTTTCCCAGCTTCTGTAGCAGCCCGTGGGCAGAGCAGTGGGAGTGGGTCTTGGCTCTCCCTGTTCACCCAAAGCTGTGGGTCAGCAGGGAGAGAGGCTCAGCACGGGGCAGGGGGTGTCTTGCAAAGCTGTTCTGAACCTCAGGTGTCATCTCAAAACCAGGTGTCATGTTGATGGAGTGTCAATGTGCATCTGACCCTTTCCCATGCATGATGCCAGTTCTGTCTGTGTTTATGGTTCATTCTTTTATCCTGGTAATTTTGGAACATGTGGATGAGTTTTTAAATTTCCAAGCAGGAATTTTTCCCATGTCAGGTGATGCTTTGTTGGGATGTTCAGGGAGAGGACAAGGTGGTTCTGGCCACAGCTTTGGTGCGGGGCTGCTGACAAAAGCTCTGGCAGACCTTGCCTTGGTGGTGTAAGCTGTCAGTGACCCAGTGTCCCTCCTGTGCTGATGTGGGAGGTCACTGCTCTGCAGAGGAGAGCGTGGAGGGAGAGATGCTGGTCCAAATCCAAGGCTTGCCTTTGGGGTGATCAGCCGCTGTGAGCAGAGTGGCAGGCATCCACTTACTCCCCTGCCTGCAGATTGAGCTCTGCCACGGGAAGCTCCAGTCAGGAGAGCTGAGAAGATGTTTGTCCAGGACAGGTATTGGGCCTGTTTGTTGTGGCCTTATCCAGCTGGTTTTGGGGTCTTGTCCCAGTATGTTTGTCAGGATCTTATCACAGCATGTTTGTCAGGGTGTTTTCCCCACATTCCTGCAGACACCTGACACACACAGTTGAAGATGAGCTGGTAGGACTGGAACACGCCGGGGTTTAGGAGTGATGGAGCAAGGAGGTGGAGGAGCTGGGAACCAGTTTGGTGTGAGGCTGAAGCAGGCAAGCAGCACTGCAGTGCGGGGCTCAAAGCCTGCACTGAAGAGCTGTGCTCGAGTAGTTCCCCCCGAGGATCCCACACTCCCTCTGGGCAGTCGTGTTTCTCTTTGCAGAGGTTGTTAAGGAAACTTCCCAGTCAGACCATTCCCAAGACTCCCGAGCAGTCACACTCCTAAAGCCAGAGACTTTCACTGCTGGGACCGAAGCCCCTCCACGGTGGTGGCTCCAGTGACCCGATGGGTTCCGCACGACTCCCCACACCCCCAGTTACCCAGTCACACCAGGTTTTCTCACCCGTTCCACCCCAGGTTTCCTGTGGCACAGTCTGAGATGTCTCATTCCATAAAGACATTTATTCCTGGTGCAGTAACACAGAAACCGTTTGAGCTGGTGCCTCTGAGGAGGGACCCCCAACAAAAGAGCACCTGAGCTTTTATACCCTCACAGTCTACCCACACACGTCTCCCAAGTCTTGGGCTCCTGCCCCCCTCTCCCTGTCCATCCACCTCGCTGGTGTTACTGGGCTCCAATCTCCTTGGTTTTCCAAGAGGTTGGCAGTCCCCAGTTCCTGCTGTGTCTCCCAGTGTCCATTCACCTGGCTGGTGTCACCCATATTCGTGCCCTTTGTTATCCCAAAGGTTGGCAGCTCACGGCCTCTTGTCCCGGGCTCGAACCCAGAGCTCAGTCTGCATTTCAGTCTGTGTCTTGAGTCCAGCTACCTGGACTAGATGGATTCCTCAACTCGGGTAATGTGCCTCGAAGACCTCAGAATGCTCTTAGTTCCTTTCCTGGTTGGGCAGGGTCAGGTTTTCAGTGCCTTGGGTACCAGCCCTGGCCAAGCACCAGTTCTGCAGCTGTCGGCTTGCTGGCGACGACCTCATTAAATAATGGATGGGCATTCATTAGCATCCATCTCTGGCAGGGGCTGGTTTGAAGGCTGGGAAGGAGCCCACAAGGTGCTTTCCCCAACCTGTTGTATGTGACCTGGCATGGACTGCTGGTTTCTGTTTGACTGTGCCAGTGCACTGGGCTGCAGGATGCTGTGTCGTCCTTCTCCAGCTTTAACTGACCTGTTCCTAAAGGAACTTTGGTAACAAAGTCCCCAGAATTGCTATGGAAGCAGCATGGGAGGTTCTGTGTTTGCTATCTCATAGGGAATTCATTAATTTACAATAAATAATGTATGCATGATGCATAACTTAATACCATAATGGGCTTTTGCTCCTTCTTGCCAGTCCTAAAAATCCTGCCCCTGTGCTGTGACGTGTGCAGCCAAGTTCTGCAAGGCAAATTAGGCAGTAAGTTACACTTGTGCAACAGGTTCTCTGGAAGTTGTGCCTTGGGGTACGGTTGGACAGGCTCTGGTGAGCCTGGCTGCAGCTGTTGGGAGATCCTTGGCTCGGGGTAGCTTTGGCAGAGAGGCAAGGCCAGGTGCCCACGGCACAGGGCAGTGGGGCAGAGCCCAGCACGCCGTCCCCCCTCAGCATCCCTCTCGTTCTGCTTTAAAGCAGGGAGATGCCTGCGTCTGGCCGTGGAACCATCGGTGCCGTGCAGCTATTCCGAGGATCCTGGGTTTCCTCTTTCTCCTAGAGATTACCTCGGGATTTTTCTCTTCTGCTGAGTTGGCCGTGGCTCGGGCAGAAGCGCAGCGGCTGCGGTGTCCCCCCGCTGTGTGAGCCTGCTGTGACCCCCCGTGTCAGCTCTGGGCTCGCAGGCCAGGGACGTGGGGAGCTGGTTGCAGGAGACACAGATGTTCTGATCTAACTGGGGAGGACATAAAGGCCTGACTTGTATCCCTGCCTTTCATCTCTGGGTAGACCTGCTCAAGCTGATGCACATTCCTGTTTGGGTTCCACCACATAGATGTGGTGCTTGAGGTTTTCTGACCCAGTTATTGCCCCTCAGCTGCCCCGTGCCCTCTGGGCTGTCTCCTGCCCCTCATTCGGGCAGTACAGCCCCACTCTGCTCCTCCTTGTGCTCAGGGAAGGATGGATACAAAGAGAATCACCTGGGGAAGTTTCAGGCAGCAGTAACAAAGCCTGTCTCCACAGAGGGGAGGCTAATTACACAGCTAATTAATCCAACAGATGTCACTTTAAATGCCTGTTTCTTTGTGATTCTGTTGCACACATCATGCTGGTTAAACAGACTTCATGGACCCCGTTCAAAATGCCTGCGCAGGCTGCTGGGAGCTGCCAGGGAGACCCCAGGGTGTCCTGTTCCACAGGGAGGAGCGAGTCCCAGGCAGCCTGGTCTGGGCTGCGCTGTGCACAGACTGCACATGGGGGAACTGCCGTGTAATAGCTGTGTCGAGTTAAAAACTCTGAAAGAGCAGCTGTGAGGATTGAAGGGGTTGTTTACATTCTTGCTGCGAGTACAGGGCTGAGGCAGAGGGGACCTCCTCCCACCGCAGGGCTGGGGGCGAGGCAGAGGGGACCCCATCCTGCCTCATCAGCTCTGCTTGGCATGAGGAGAAGAGAGTTTGGAAACCTGAGCTGCTCCAGTGAGGTCAGCAGTTCAGACCCAAGGCGGTGGAGGGCACAAAGTGCAGTCTGTCTGTCTGAGGTGAATGTGGTCTGTCCGGTTCCTGCAGCATCGGGAGGGCTCCCTGCTCTGCCTCCTCAGGGGAGAGGCAAAATGAACATTTCTTCAACATTTTAAGGGAGTCTTTGCTCATGAAGGCATAGCTGTAGCCTGATGGCCCCCCAGAAGAAGGGAGCAGTTCCATATCCTTGTGTGGAGCTGGTCCTGTGTGCTGAAAGTCAGTGGTCACTGTGTGACAGCTCTCGTCACCTCTGCTGAGACTCAGCCCAGCTCAGCATCTGTCTGCATCTGGCCGTCAGCTGGGGAAATGGGGACAGCTGTGGCACCACAGTGGTGTCGGTGCTGGGGGCTTTATAAGTGGATGTTGTGATATATTCCCCCCCTCTGTGCAGTTCTGCAGGATGGTACCATTTGAGCAGGGTGCAAACGTGTGTCCGTCACCTGAGGCCAACCCTGCTGTTGTCAGATCCCATCACGCTGCCTGGGAATGTCCCCACTGAAGATTGGGACTGGGAAACATCCCGTGTTCTGTATCTGCTCTGCTGCCTTGGCCTTTTATTCTGCTTGCATACTAGAGGAGTCGGATGGTTCCCTGCATCTCACTGAGCAGATTCCTTCTGGACACAGTGGACTCACACAGCACTTGGCTGCAGTGTGGAGCGGGGGGATGGAAATGCAACCCTAGCACGCTGGAAATGCCCCATGAGAGAGTGCTGGAGGCAGTGGTTGAGCTGCCTGGTACGGCTGAGGGGGAAGAGCATCTTCCTGGGGTCTCAGCATCCTCGATGAATCGCAGTTGGCGGCTTGATTCAGTGTAATGGATGTGTGCTCATTTCCCACAGCTGATGAGGATTATATCAGCTTGGTTTAACAGTCTCATTTGCTGCTCCCAGTGCACACTTGTTTTAATGCGTTTCAGTTAATGAGGTAGAAGAGAGAATGAGGTGTTACTGTTTATGTACAGACAGCGAGGCTGTGCCGAGGGCTCTGGAGCCCGGCAGTCCCTGCCCAGTGCTCTCCAAGGGACAGCATTAGCTGGCATTTATAGAAAATTTATTGGCTGCGGTTTATCCAGGTAAAATTTCTCCCAGTGGTGCACGTTTCCCTCTCCTGCCTACCTTATGCTTTATTGCAAGCTACAGGACACGTTGCCAGCAGCCTGTCCACGGGTGGGGGACGTCAGCGGGCTGAGGGCTCTGGTGGTGTGTCTCACAAAACACTACAACATATTTGATGTGGGCAAAGCTGCTGCCGTCTACCTGGGGTAAAAAGTTCACTTGTGCCCCGAGGGGGTTTATGGCTAGGACACTCCATGCTTTCATTGCTCCACTGCTGTGGTGTTTTCAGATCCCAGCAGGGTCAGGGCCATGCAGTGCCAGGCACTGGGTGGGTCGGCCACCGGTGCCCTCGGAGCTGTGTCTTGTCCAGAGCAGGTGTGCTGTGCTCAGGTGTGGAAATGGACACCAGTGCCCTGACCAGAGGGACTCTGCCTTCCTGAAAAATTGGTTGTCCTTGTGCTGACGGTGAATATGTGCCATGGGGTGGGCGGGAGCTGCGCTCCTTGGAGCAGCATCCCGTGTCCCCAGCCCGTGCTTGGTGCCAGTGAATGGTTGAGGCCACTGCCTCTGTGCTGGCCAAGGGCCAGGCTGGCACCGGGGCTGACAGCAGCCGGAGGCCGTGCACGCGGTGCTGCTTTGAAGGTGAAGCTGCTGTTGGTTTAAGCGGGAATTAAACAATTACTGCATCTTAGTTCTCCCCACCTCCAGTGGATTGACTATAAATTGTCAGCCTGTTGACATTTTAATGTGAATTATGTCATATGGTATCCCCTTTGATTTCAACATGCCTTAGTTTGTACATACACGAGCCTCTCAAAGAGCTGTGGTTAGCGCGCGCGCGGGAGGCCTCGGGGGTTTTGGTGGGGAAGGAGAGCAGCGCTCGTCTCGCAGCAGCTCTGGTGCAGCCACGGCTGCCTCGGAGCGCCCACGGCTCGTGGGGCTGCCCCACGCTGAGAGCTCAGGCACCCCCGTGGGGCACAGGCAGTGCCTGGGGTCCCACTGCATCCCCTGGGTCCCTCTGCGTGTGGCTGCTTCCCTGCCCTCCGTGGGTAAGAGCTGCCTGTGTCTGCATGGGGCTTCTCTGCTGCCCGTTGCTGGTGTCTCCAGCCAGCTGCGGGAGCTGTCTGTCCCCTTGTCTGGCTCCTGCTGGGTCTCCTCACATCCCTGTCCCCATCCAGCCCCTAGCCTGTGCTGCAGAGAAACTCCTAATTCAGCAGGTCCTGATAGTTTGGGTCAGCCTTCCTTTATGTTCTTTGAAAACTGGCCCAGAGAGTTGTTGTAGTCTTCACATGTGTGCCAGAAGAAGGAGGGTCTTTAGGCAGGGTCAGCAGAAGAGCAGGGAGCTCTCCTGGGGTGACACCTTGCTGCCTTCAGGTGAGACGCACCTCCTTCCTCTCCAGCACAAAGCCAGAGGTGTCCCAGTTTGAGAGCTCTGATTTCCTTCACTTCGCCCACAACATTTGTGGGACCGTTCTGTAACTCTGGGGCTATGTGTGCAGGTGTGTCACGTTAGGGCCACAGTTGTACTTTGGGGGTGGCTGCAGGGCGCAGGTGCTGTGCTGAACCCAGGACCTGCCCGTGGGAGGAGGCACAGAAGAAGGACAGTACCTAGCTTTGGCTTTTGGCCACTAGCAGCAGTGCTGGAAAGGGACCAGGTACTGGAAGTCCCTCAGAGAAGGGACTCGCTGTCCCAGAGCAGGTTCTCAAGCGTGCTGTGACCATAGGTGGGAGAGGTATAAAGGCTTTGGAGTACTGCAGATGATGTTTTCATGTCATGGGGTCTGTGTTACAGATGCTTCTGGCTGCCTGTGAGTGTTTTTCATGGTCCAAAAAAAAAAGCAGGAGCTTTGCTTTTATCATTTTCACACCTCTTTGGCTCTGACCTACCTGGATTTTCCAGTGCATGCACTGCAGTGCCCAAATAGGCCTATCAAAGTGTCTGACTCTGGGCTGGGCAGGGGGATTATCCAGACATGAAACCTGCAGACTGACTTCCTGGTAGCATATGCTAACCCCAAGCAGGTATTTTTGCAGACAAGTTAATCCCATGTGGTCACAGAAATGAGATTTTTGGGGCAGTTGGAGTAACTGGAGTTACACCTTCAATTTCATGAACAGGATTTAGAAATCTGTTCTCTCCTCACACCTTTCTGCTGTGAGCAGATGCTGCTCCCAAAAAAAGGTTTTGTTGCTTCTGTTTTATTTTTGAATTGCAGTGGTCAGTACACCCTCCTGATGCTGCTCAGTGCTGCCTCCAAAGCGTTCGTCATTTACCCCGTGTGTGTCGCTGCAGACTGTCCCCTGGGATTGCAGAGCCAGAATGGCTAAAACCAGTAAACAGCGGGCCTGGTTTTTCCCAGGGGTTTCTGTACCTGTGAAGGCAAATGCCAGTGGATGCAGATACACAGGCACAAAGAGAGCACCAAAGTGCAGAGACATTTATCATCTCGGGTTTGCTCTGTTTGCCTCAGCGTGCTTCTACACTCTCCGTGTTTTCCATTGCTGTAGTCTGTCTTGGAGGGAATAGCTGCAACTAATGCTTAGAGCCATTCTATTCTCTTGCAGTTCCCTCTGCAGAATTATACTACAGCTGAATTAGGTTTTAGGTATATACAGGAAATAGCAGCAAACCCAGCTGTTCATAGGCTGCAAACTGCTTGGAGCCCGTGTACGGAGTCCATGAGCCAGACATGGCTCAGTTCTGCTGCTGTGGGTCATTGGTGTGTCCTTCCCGGTGGAAACCAGGTGGGCTGGGAACCACTGCATGCCCAAGGACTGGAGAGGTCTCCCAGTTAAATTTGGAGAAGGCTGTGTTTGGAAGGCTTCTCCTCCCCAAGAACTTGGTGACTTTCCTTACAGAGTAGTTGCTCCAGGGTGTGGGGCAAGGAGCAATTGTGTGAGTTTCTGTGCACAGTTATTAGGACACATTAGTGTCCGTTGGGTTCATGGAGCCCTCACAACCATCTAGAATGTAGGAAGTAGCAGGTTGCCTTAATTCAGCCCTTTGTGTGCAGACGTTATTTTGGTTCTTAATTATAAATAGTTCCATACATATTTTTCCAGCAGGATTCTTGCCTCATTCTGTGAGTAATTATTCCATTTCTTTTTATCTTCCTCTTTCATTACATTGCCCCAGGCTTTGTCTAATACAATCCAAAGCTTTCACTGAATGAAGAATTATTTATTTTCTCATGGGCATTTCCGTGGTGCTCTGTGCTCTGTTTGTGTTTCACAGACACTTAAAGAACTTACCTTGGCAGCGCGGTGTGAAATCAGCTGTGCATCAGCCTCAGAGGTCGTGCTGTGGCTGCCCAGCCTGGTGCCCAGCCCTGCAGCCTTTGCCGCTGGAGAAAGGCTGCTCCACTGCCAGGGGGCTTCCCTGGCTCTACTGGTTTTCATCTCACCTTCAAGACTCAAGGAGTATTATGTATTTCCTCTTTCTGCTTCCGTACCGTCATATTAGTCCATCATATAGCCTTTAGTTTTCCTTCCTCCCTTATCACCTGATCTTGAAAATCCTTGCTGTGGACTGTGGGCAAAGGATGAGCTGGGTCTGTTGGTTTTCCATGGATCCCTGTTGGCTTCTGCACAGGGAGATTGTGTCCTCCAAGTCTTTGATATTGATATTCTGCGATTTATGGAGAGGATTGAAGAATTGTCTTGTGCATTGTTGTTACTGTTTTTGGTTATCTGCTGGGAGTTGAGGTGGTACGGTGCTGTAAGAAGTTATAGAGAAGCAGTATGAAAACAAGGAAAGCTTCAGTCCATCACAACTTCCCTGGAGATGGATGAAACAGTAAATCCCAGGCAAGGGGGATGTGTGTGTGTTACAGTGTGTGTCCGTAGTGTTTCATTAAAGAACGTGAGCTCAGGGTGGGTTTCTGTGGCTGGTTCAGTGTCCCACATGGTGTCATGGTGCATTATTACAACGATCCCTTGCTGCACATGGGGTCCCCCCCTGTCCCCTGGGTCCTGCCTCCAGAAGGACCTCACTTCCATGGTGCTCCTCTGGTTCACTCTGGGGTTCTACACTGCAGTTGATGAGGCACCTGGAGCCAAGGCAGGACAGGAAGGGACTGGCACACCTGGGTGTCCCTTGGCTTCAGGACGTGGGGCAGAGCACAGTGGTATAAGACAGTCCTCAAGCTTTTCCTTCAGAGACTGGTGGTTCTTTTCCAAAAGACTTAATATGGGGGGAAAATGGCATTTTAGTTTAAATCCGTAAAGCAGGCTCCACACGTAGAGAGGGGTTTGGGTGGCTAAGTCTGAGCTGCATTATCAACTCAAGACCCAGGTGTGTGTTGCATCAGAGCCTCCTTGGAGAGCCCTCCTGCGTAACACAGGGATCATTCCCCTGGCTGCCGGAGGAAGCAAAACATCACTGGTATGGAGAGTCCTAGCCTGGGTCTGTGTTACAGAAAGCCCTCTTCAATCACTCAGCAGCTACATAATTACAATATGGACAACAGATTTCGATCCTGCTGTCTTTCCAGGTTCCCCCCAGATCTTTTGATTACATAATTTGCTTTTTATCCAGTGTTTTTCCATATTCCCAGGCTGGTCTAGTTCACCTGAGTGTTCACAGCTTAACAACTCACACTGAACTGATTATTTTCACGTAGATGTACAAAATATGTTCTAAAGGTCTGGGCAGTGGCATTGTGAGGCCTGCTTATGGTTACTGTCTTCAGTTGTTCTTGCCCCATTTGTTTTCCTGACTCTGGAAAAGATGAGGCTCCCTGAATTCCTCGGCTCCTGCCTGTGCCAGCACTGAGAAAGGAGTGGGCTGGAAGCCCTGAGCCTCTTCCTTGGTGATGTTGCTGAACTGTGGCACAATTTTGTTTTTCTTTTTTCGTCACTCCATCCTATTGCTGTCCATACAGTGCTTTGCAGGCAAAAGCACGGCTTTTCCACCGTGTTCCTCCAGGGATGACAGCATCCATGGAAATATGAAGTGACAAAACTGTATGCTTTCCTGAGGCTCAGAATGTCCCTAGTCCATGCTTTGGTTCAGTTGCAAGAGGAGTTCAACCATTCCCAAGCTCTGTGCTGCTCCACAGGAGCTGCTGGGTGAGGCTGGCTCTGGGTGACATCCCTCACGTCCTGACTGGTTGTAGGAGAGGTCACTTTGTGTGAAGTTTGTTGGTTCCTGTTGGTCAGAGGTGCACAGGTGAGCAGCAGAGGTGCCCTTGCAGGGCTGTCGTGGGTCCTGTGGTGGAGCCACAGCCGGACAGGAGCGTGCAGGGCTGAGGGCAGCACTGTACAGGCCAGCTGATAGGAAATGTACTCTCATCGTGCCTTGGTTTAGCACTAGAATTAGCAGGATCGATACTCACGCTCCTGTGTGCATCTCCATGTACAGCAGCGCTTGCGCCTGTGTCTCCCAGGGGAGATTTCGGGGATCTGGAAGATTCTCTGCAGTTGAAGTTGCCCAAGAGTGGATTTGCTGTGCTGGCAAGTCTTCGTAGCGCGGTTGTGGGAGAAGGGAAAGTTTGATGCTGTAGGACGGTGCCCAAGTACAGTCAGAGCTGTTTGTTTCCCCCTCTCTGGGCTGCTCAGCAAGTGCACAGCGACCCAGGTGGGCAAGAGATACCTGTGCTCCTGGAGTTAGGTACTGCAGCTGGAGGAGAGCATCTCTGCTGTTCCCTCACCCTCTTGGCATCGCCTCCCTCCCTCGAGAGGTTTTCAGCCAGCATCCCGCTCTGTCTCCCCTGCACTGGAAGGGGTTGGCCAGCGTAACTGGGCCAGTGCTGGCTCTCCCGTGGACTTTGTCCTTGCTCGAGACAGGGGATGGAAGTCTTCCACGGGAGGAGTCTTAGAGCAGCTCTTGGCTTTCAGCTGTCCCCACACAGGTTTGCATCGGGTGAGGAATGATTAATTAGTACTTGCAGGTCTGTTGCACAATTAAGAAAGGTGTGGGGGATGTGATTACAAGTTCAACCTTTTTTGGCTCTTGCTTTCTGTTAACCTCTGTCGTTCTGTGTCCACAGACCCCGTGGGACTGTGGGTGTGCAGGGATGCTGCTCGTCACGGGCGACATGAACAATGTCCTTGTTAGGAGCTGCTCCAAGACCCTGTGAAGAAGTTGGCTGCTGGAGCCAAGCAGTAGCTGGGACTGTGCCTCCCCCTGGGCTTTAGCCCCTCCTCATTAAGCAGGTCCGGGCTATTGATTGGGAGCTTGTGTTTGGAAGAGTCTTACTTACTCCATGCATTATCTTGACAGATTGATCAGACCTGATTGAGAACCTCTTAAAGGAACGAACAGCTGTAATGGGAAAGTTGGACTCTGTCATCCGTTAGGATGATTCTGGGAGCGAGAAGAACGAGGCTGACATCTTGGAGCAATTGTATTTACAATTAACATGGCTGAAAACGATTGCCTCTATTGATCCCCCCTTCCTGCAATTACAGCCCCATTGTTTACATTCCAGCACTTCAGTTATAAAAAGGAAATTCAATAATTATTGCATTATTTAAAGTTAAAGTGCCACAGAGTTTGCTGGCTATGCTTGCTGGTTGATTTAACGTTCAGTAAAATCCATGCTGAGCTCTCCATCCTTAGGCTGAGCAATATTTGGCTTTTAATGAGACTTCAAGGGCTGGTGGAGCAAACCCCATTTGCTGGGTCGCTTTTGGATTTTTGGGAGAACCCAAAACCTTGCAGCACGGCGAGCACCAGCCTTATGGCTAGCAAGGAGAGCATCTGTGGCATTCACTTATTGCCAGGCAGGGCCGGAGGGCTCAGAAAAAACAGATTTGGTGAGGTACAGGGATGGGCTGTTAATGGGGGCGGTTGCGGTTGTTCTTCGGCCTTTCCATGTGATCTGGGGACTTGGATTGGTACCTCAGCCTCTGTGGCAGGAGGGAGTGCTACATTTCCAGGTAAGAAAAATTAGGATCAGAGAGCAGTTACCACAAGCTGAGCTGCAGAAAGTCAGGGGCCTGAGCCCCACCACTGGCACTGCACCATGGAGCTGTGATGCACGGAGGCAGGAGGCTGGAGGAGGGAAGGGTTTTGTAACGCTGCTCCTTTGGAAGCAGTGAGCAGTTCAGGATGTTGATGCACATGAAAGAGCAGAAGTTCAGCTTTTGAACCTGCTGGATGCAGAATCAGTTTTGCCCCCTTCCAGGGGGGTGGGGGGCGGCTGTGGGCACTCCAGCTCTCCCCAGAGCACAGCCAGCGTGTCCCACTGCACGCTGCGGCCGCCCGCCGCTCCCCGGCTCCGGGAAATTCCAACTGGGGCTGCAGGTGTGAAAGGAGAGCAAGATGGATTGCTCAGCCCTGACTTTTATGGAGTACTTGGAACAGACCAGGATCAGACAGCTGCATCCACATGACTTTCATTAAAAATTCAGATTCTTCTCCTGCCGGGCTGTGTGATTTATCTCGTGCAGCACATCAGAGGCACGCGGGGGCCAAGAGATGCTCACGAGGCCTCTGAGGTCTGCAGCGGGGTCAGGTCCCTTTCTGTGGCGACCCAAAGCCCCCCTCCCACCCCGCTCTAAGGGTCACCTCCTGTCCCTCCGCAGGGGCGTGCAGTCCTCGCTGGCACCTGAAGTGTTTCCTACCGAGCCTGTGACTAATTACCCTTGTCTGACCTCACCCCGAGGAAGAGTCAGTCCCTGGGTATTCTCCTGTGCTGCAGATGTGCTCATGGGGCTGAAGTGGTTCCGGTAGCTCCTGAGCTTGGGTCAACCTCTCTGAGTAAATGCTGAGGTGCTCCCTGGTTTCCGTGTGCTGGTTCTGGTCACTGGGGCTGGTTCTGGTCACTGGGGCTGCTCAGACATCAGTGCTTGCAGGAGAAGGCCAGTGCAGTGCACCTCTGTGGTGCTGCTTCTCTTCATGGCTTTTGTGATCTTCCAGCAGATTTTTGGCTCCTTCTTCCCCAGCTGCATCTTTCAGTTCTTTGAAATCACTGCTAACTTTACCCATCCTAACAGAGCTGAGTGCTGAGTTCAGAGGTAGGAAAAATGTTACATGTTGACAAAACCTCTGCCAAAGATGTTGAAGTCTGACAGCTTCTTTTTCAAGAAGCTCTGGGTAGTGAAGTGTCCTTTGTTTTCATGGCAGGGTATCCTGCAATGTGAGAGTGCTCGGAAGTGATGTGGAGGAGGTTTCTCCAGATAGTTTGTCAGTGACCCACACACCACCTGGCCGCACAGAAGGGTCAGAGTGGTGAGGAAGAGGATGTTTGTGCAAGCAGGAGGGCGGGGGACTCGCTGGGGCCATGCCTGGCAGGCTCTGCACAGCCCTGGAGTGCTGAGGATCTGCGGGGCTGCAGCCGGAGCTCCTGTCACAGCCAGTGAGGAACAACGTTCCTTTGGGTCGTGCTGGTTTGCTGCTCTGTAGTGTTTATGAGCTTATTTTCCCACTTTGGGTTCTGGCCCCCAGTCCTGTTCCCTCGCCTGCTTCTCCTGCCCAGAGAGACCCAGACGTGTGCAGGGGATCTCACAGGGGAGCTGGGGACCACCATCTGCCTGTCCTTGGGACAGTGACAGAGTTTCTGCTGCTGGTTGTCCTGTCAAAGTCTGCACGAGAAGTGCCCATCCTCGAGTCTGGAGAGAGTTTTCTCACCTGTTCTACTGCTTTTGTAGCACGGACACCTCTTGGGGGTGGTGACGGGGTGTTCCCTCTCACAGTGCAAACCAAGGACTTGAGAGGTTCCCAGTGCTGTGAGCATGGGCTGGTCCTGAGCAGCATTCAGGGCCCTCCAAAGGGAAAGCTTTGTGCCACTTGAGATTAAGACTGCATAGAAATGGGGCCTTTTTCTATTGAATAATAGACATCCAAAGCACGAGATAGTTCAAAGTGTTGTTGCATCTCCCTGGTGGGCTGAGGTTACAGGTCAGATGTCCCCCAGAACAGCAGCTGAGCTGTTTAACGTGGCAGAGAGGGGCTGGAGAACCCCCTGGTGTCCCTGGCAGTGCTTCAGGGGGCTTCTGTCCTGTCACCGTCGTAGTCAGGCTCATTGCACCATGGCTGAATAAACTTTGCACAGAAGAGATTTTGAGCAGGTAGTGGTTTAACATCTTTTAAAATTCAAAAGATTTTTAAACATTTAAAAGATGTAGGAAAGCTTAGAAATCAGATGGTGAATATGAACTGCAGGAACAGCTACGGAGGTGTTCAGGAGAGTTTGTTACTTGTGTAACAGCAGCAACTCGGGGTCTCAGTCCTGGGTACTACAGTCTTAGCTCCAGGGAACATTGTGTGGTGTGTGGCATGGGGTGAGGGGGCTGCCTGCAGTCGGACAGGGTGGTACAGTGTCATGTTCAGTTCCATGAGTATTGTAAATTACTGTGGGTGAGGCAGCGTAAGATGGGGAGAGATGGTAAAATAAACAGAGTTTGGGGTATGTGAAGGATGGAGGGAGAGAAAAAAGAACTGACTGTAGCGTCATTCCTTACTTTGTTTAAAAATCAGATTTCCACAGTCGTACCCTGTGAGCATTCACTCCTCAGCAGAGGCAAACAGTTGTGAGGCGGATGCTGGAGAGTGGCCGATGGGCAGTCGGTGTGGGGGGACCAGCCCAGCTCGTGCAGCTGGCACCGGTGCAGTGCCACCCCGGCCACACCGCGGCCAGGGCAGGGCTGGGGGGCACAGAGCTGGGGCACAGGAGGGAGGCTGAGCAGGACCCACAGCCTTGCCCAGAGCACTGCACGCTCCCTGCACAGCGGACAGGCTGTGCTTGGTGTGGTGCGTGTGGGAGTGGGTGCTGGGAGCCCGTGGTGCTGAGCCACACTTGGTGTATGTACAGGAACACCTGTGTCCCCCGGGAAGCTGCACTCGTGAGCCGTATGGTTTCCATCAGAGCGTTCCTCTCTCTGTTTCTGATTTAAAGTGTAGCTTTGACTCACCCTGATCAATATTTTGCATGCCATGCGTGAAGAACCAGATGTTGGAAGTTTCCTATTGTGGAGAGGGAGGGGGAAAACACCCCCCCAGACTCAGAGAAATCAATGTTTTCTGACAGAAGTTGGTTGGTTTTCCTTGGAACAATATATTCTTTTGATTTTCAAGTTGATTTGTCTTCTAACAAGGTTCTGGTTTAGTATTTTGAATTTGTTTCCTGTGATACAGATAAATTCTCACAAGGGGGAAGTTTAACAGTGTGATGGGCAATAACTACACATACTTGGACAGCATTTCATCGCCTCCAGCAGCTCACAGCTTGGACTGGCTCGGCCCTCACGTCTTCTTTCTCTAGACTGCTCCTTTCCTCCGCTGGAGGATGGCTTGAATCAGGTGCACGCAGTGCTGTGCCCAGGATGGGCTTGCTGGTGGTGGCACCCTCAGCCTGTGACTCGTCCAGCACGATGGGCAGGTGAGGCTGACCCCAGCACAGGGGATGTTTGAGACGAAGCAGAAGAAGAGCATAAAATAAGACACATTTATTAAACTGTTTAAAACAAATGTTTTCCTAAAACCCCCTTTTAAATGAGAACAGCGCAGACTGTGCCTCTGGTTCCACAGAGACCATGTCCTTAATATTTCCTTGAACCCGTGACCGGATTTTTCTCTAATTGCTCACTGGGGGTTTTCTCTGGCTCCGTGCAGAAGCTGCCGGAGCCCGTGGGCACTTCCCGAGCTCCAGCGTGGGCTTTGTGGGATGGGCGGGCGAGGACGCGGCTGATGGGGTTCCTGGAGGCAGACCCCAGCCTGCAGCAAGACGGGAGCAGGGAGGTTGTGGCAGGGGTTGGAGCTGGGGCGCTGTGGCAGGGGTCAGGGCAGAGCCAGGCTGGCGAGGCCGGGCTGTCTGAGATGGGCACGCGACTCTTGCGACGGGCTCGCTGACCTTTCATGCCTTGAGCCATTCATCTTTTTCTGGCTCAGGAAGAGAGTAACGCATGCAAACAATAGAAATGAGATGAGGAAGAAGTTCTTATAAGGGAAAACAGCAAAAAATCTTTTGAGGGCACCAGTGGGATTAGTGCCCTCGTGGATTCTTCAAATATTACAGTGAATTTAATTAAATACATCGTGATCCCAAAAGAGGCTAGTCTAATTAGCCAGATCTAGAATACATTTATTCTCTTTCCTCACCCTTCCAATCAGAAGCCTCAGCATCAGCTCATATCCTATTTTTAATCATTCCTAGACTCAGAGGGCTCTCCTTCCTCCGTGTGAGCAAGGCACACAGCGCTGGGTAATATGTGTCTTTAATCTTATCTCAGCTGTAACTGAGATAATAAGCATCAGAATTTTTACCAGAAGGTCCTGGCTGCACGTAGGCAATATTCTTGATTGACAAACCTCAAGATCGTGTCCAAATCACTGTACTCGTGCCTCGGGCCAAGTGTGTGGCCAGGAAAGAGTTCTGTGAGATGACACAAAGACACAAGGAGGTCTCGGGGTTGGATGGGAGGAGCTGGCAGGGAGCATTGCACAGCTGAGCTGTTAGGTGTGGGGTGGAAACACCAAAGGCCTTCACTGAGGGACCTCATGTTTCACCTTGGTATTCATTTTTTCTCAACTAGTGACACACCCTTACTGTGGAATTGGGAAAATTCCTGTGACCCCCTGCTGCCCAGGGGGAAGGGACAGCAGCTGTGCCATGGCAGCCAGTGTGGCTGTGCGTGGTGAATTCTTCCCTCTGGTTCTAAGAAATAATTGCCACGTCTGTGGGATCCATGACAGGAAATGGTTGTTTGTTTCCTCAGAGGCACGGACCTCTGTACCAGAGGATTGATAGATTTTGCCAAATAATCGTGGTACCACAGTCTGGAATTAGCAGTATTGGCTGCGTCGGCACAGCTCAGGAGGGGAACAGGGTTTTTCCTGTGCTGGCCTCTCACGGTGGTACTTGGCTGCATGCTCACCATTGGCCTTTCAGCCTGGGTCTCTGTCACAGCCGTCTTACAGGCCAGGCTGCTGCTTCCCTCCTGATCCAAGGGAGTAAAACCTGGATGCCAGGGAGCAGAGAGCTGGATGATGGACAGAATGGCTCTGCACTCTGCTTCCATACCCTGTGTCCAGGACCTCTCTATCTAAGGGGTTCGTTGTGTTCTAGGGTTGCTTTGGTTTTACTCTTCCTAGTTTTCCATAAGAATTTACCAAATTTATTTTATGTTTGATGTGCAGTTGGATCCCCTCGTGGGATTGTGAGCAGGGTTATTCACGTTACTCGTGGGTCGTAAGCAGCTGTTACTGCTGGGTCTGGTGCTTTCCCTCACTGAGGGAGATGATCTTGTCTGTCTCCATCTGTGCTTTGCGCCCATTTCAGTGTCTTTTGGTTTTCATGCTCTTCAGCAGGAGAGCATGTGATACCTTGGGAACAAACAGGCTTTGTCTCACTGGATCTGTGTCAGAATGTGGTTCCTTGACTAATTACACTAAAAGGTGGCTTTTAGTAATTTACAGTGAACTAACCCAGGAGACTGAGGGTGGTAAAGGGTATTGACATCCCTCTGCTTTGTTCTCCACAGCACCTGCAGCACCATGAGAGCGGGGTCGAAGGTGAAAGCTGCTACTACCACTGTGTCCTCTGTAACTACTCCACCAAGGCCAAGCTGAACCTCATCCAGCACGTGCGCTCCATGAAACACCAGCGGAGTGAAAGCCTCCGGAAGCTACAGCGCCTCCAGAAAGGTCTTCCTGAAGAAGAGGAGGACCTAGGACAGATCTTCACCATACGCAAGTGTCCAGCTGCCGAGGCCGGTGAGTGCTGCTGCCTTGGCGTGAGCGGGGCCGGTGCCGCAGGGGTGGGCGAGTGGAGTTAGACCCACTGTGCTGTTTGGTGACAAACTTGGTGATGTTCCTGTTTCTCTTCCCTGCTGTGGGGTGACACAGTTTATCATAACACATTGCAGGAATCCCACCTGCCTGAGGTGGGATTTGGGATGTAGAAGTTTAGGATGTTGAAGTATGTGCGTTGGTTCAGGTTGGTGTCTTAAACCCTGGAACATTGTATGAGCAGTTAAAGATATTGTCTTATCTGGACAACTCAACAAACCAGTGCACTAGCAGATGTTTTGCAATGAGTCAAGTGATGCCCTGAGCACCAGCATGAGCTGTGCCAGCTTGGCACTGATTTCTGGTACTTCAGACACACTGGATTGGGAGGAGGAGCTGGGCAAAAGGGGTGGGCAGGACATGCGAGTTTTCTGTGTCTGCTTTCCATGTCTCCTCTTGATAAGGTAAATAAAGTAAAGGGCTTGTATGAAACATCTGCTCACACAGATCATAGGACAGGGATTGCAGCTGCAAATCCAGCAAGAGGAAATGTGTCTAAAAGGAGCAGTTAGGCTGGATGGAGCAGAGATAGTACTTTGTTTAGTCACACAAAGGGTTGAGAAGTTTTTAATGTTCTGAAAAATCGAGGTCTCCCGAAGCCCTCTTTGGAGGAGGGAGGAGGAGGAGAATCGTCCTGGGTCAGCTGGTTTGTGTGCCATCAAGGCGTGAAGGTGCTGGACCTGGGGTGTGCCAGCAAAAGCCTTCATAATCCTCCACTTAGCTTCAAGCAGGACTTTTCTTTATGACTGCTGTGAAAATGGGTAAATCCTACAGACAGCCACTCTGGGGAACTGGCATTCTGCAGTGAATGCACATGGAGGCGAGGAAGGTGATCTTGGCTGAAAAGGTTGAGAAGGAACAGCAGCAGCAGCTGAGGGAGAATATGTGGAGGTTTTGGAAATGTCCCTTGAATTCACATCTGGGTCTCATTGCTCTTATGCCTGTGAGTAACGAGGCTCTGAAATAAACCCAAAACACCCCAGGAGTGAAGACAGGAGATTTTTCATTAAGAGTTAAAATCAGTCTTGTGGAAAAAAGTGCCCAATCTGTGACCTTGGCAGGCCAGCAGAGCCGAGAGCATGGAGCACGCTTCCCCAAAGGTCAGGGTGACAGTGAGAGCGCGGTGGCTGCCACACCACCCCGGGGGGACAGCGGCTCCGGCAGCCCTTCCACCGCGGTGCTCTGCCGAAGGAGAACATTCCGAATTCAGAAGGGTTCTTTGGGCAGGGCTGTGGGTTGTGAGCCGCTTAAATGCAAAATGAGCGGAGAGGGGAAACCATCCGTGCCCTTTGTGATAGACAGAACAACCTTGAAAACCTTGTTTACTCTGGAAATTTCTGTTTACCTTGTCTTTTACTGTACAAACCTTATCTTTCCCGTCCGGCCACCCAGATTAGGACATGGCAGGTACTGGGAGGGCAGGAGCTGACTGGCTGGGAGGGAAAACGGTTTGGTGACCATTTTAAAAAATGTAATATTTTTGAAGTAAAACTCCTGACAAGTCACTGAAAGGAAAGCTTGATTTACAAATATTTTACTTTAATTTCCTTTAAGCTTGTTGGTTCTTCAACAAAAACTGACAGAGAACAAGACACTGACAGTTTCTTGATCATGTTTTATTTCAAAGGTTATGAATACAAGCAAGAATAAGGCTGCAGAAGTCAGAGGGTGGTTTTGCAAGTCACTTTAAGCTGAGATACTTAATTTCAAACACTCCTCAAGCCCACTGTTGAGCTGGTCAAAGTGGGACACCTCATTGGCGTGCTGGGCCAGGCAGGGATGGGAGTCAGGTTTGGATGAGAAGCTGCTGTAACCCCAGGGGGGACAAGGGGTGTTGCCATCTCCCACTCGTTCTGATCCCAGCGTGGGGACACTCAGCTGCAGGGCAGGGCCCTGCATGGGGCTGCTGTGAGTCTGTGCCCTGCGTCGTCTCCTTCTCTGGAACAGGGTCTCTCCTGTGTCCCCATTATGGTTTTTATTGTTGTTTCCTGAGGGCTGGGTGGACTTTTCCCCTCTGCCTTTTGATAAGGCGTCTCTGTGTTATTAGATATCAGGCTCAGACACCTTGACAGACACTTGTCCGTGACACTTCTCTGGTCTGTGACACGTCTGCTGGGCCACAAAGGGACAGTGACTTTTTTGTTGCTTTGCCTCAGTCCAAGTGCAGCGGTTTGTTGTGTGCTGTGGCCTCGTGTGACAGAGTGGAGTGGCCCCGTTCCCCTCCCGCTCCGTCCCGTTGCTGTGCACGGAGCGCAGGTGCTGGGCTTGAATGCTGTGTGTACCTACTCCGTGTGTAGCTACTCGCTGGTGTGTGCAAGCATGTAGGAGAAAGCAGTGCTGTCTGGAGACGGTGAGTAGATATTTGCTTGTGTAGATGCATCTCAATCTGTTGGAAGAGAGCTCTGATCACACCTTAATTAGTCCTCTAACAATCTGCAAAGGTCAGTGCCAATTGCCTGTTCATTTACATTTGTAATTGTGATGGTTCTTGATTGCACATTAGTTGCAACTCACTCCCTCCCTCCCCGCAGCACAGGCAGCCTGAGCAGCCGTTCCAGGGACACAGGGACCTTTATCCCTGCCTGTGCCAGCTCCTCAGCCCTCCCCAAAAATTGGGTGTCTTTTGGGGAAGAGCTTTAGGATCTGCCCTCCTCTTCCAGTAAAGGGATGACGAAGTTGTTGGCAGGGAAATTATATGGACATCAGGCAGGAAACCCAATCCTCCTTGAACTGGATAATTAAAGACAATTAAACTTTTCTGCTTGCTTTGAGAAGTGTGCTCATTACGCAGGAGATGGGGAAGCGGCTGGTTTGTTGATCAGAGAGAACACAGCTTCAGGGAGGGGGTATTGTCCTCCCGGGGTATTTTTGGACATCTCTTGCTGTGGTATCTGGGCTGCTGCCACTGCAGATGTCAGCCCCTTGCTGCAGCAGCATCTGTGTAACGTTACCCATAAGCTAATTGATTTTTAATGATGGGGGTTTTGAGACGAAAATAGTGAAGAAAGAGTGACTATGATAAAAACCAAAACGTTCTCAAGATGTCGGATGAATGCACTTATGGCTCATTAGATAATGACAGAAACAAATGTGAAACAACCTGCATCGAGTTTTCATTCTGACTTTGGACGTGTTTCTTTCATCCCAGAAGGCATCAAGCACCACACCCCTCTCCGTAGCTCGGGCAGCTGCACACAGGGTCGTTGGTCAGAGTGGGATTCCTGTCCTGTGTCCAGCACGTGGTGCCCCTGCTCTCCCCATCGCATTCCTCTCCATGTGCCACCCATGTAGGTGGGGCTGCTGGGACCCCGTTGCTCAGCCTGTGTCCCCCTGGGCAAGTGCTGGTCGCACTTAATGTGTTTCCTCCCTTACCTGTTTCTCCTGACTCCTCCTGTTTTCCATCTCTGCTCTCCCTTTCCACGGTGTCTTCCTGTGGAAGGAGCAGAAGGCCTTTGCCCACTCTTCCCACTGTGTGGGACAGATCCTTTAGGTGTCTGTCAGGTGTCCATGCTCCTTGCCTGCACCAACCTCTTCCCATTTCACCGCAGAGGACAGTCCCTGTGGTGGCCACACTGTCACAGCAATCCTTCTCATTGCTGCCAAATCCTTGGCAATCGTCTCCTTCCAGCCCAGGATTCTTGTTGGGGCCCTTGCAGGAGGAGCAGGGCCGGCGCTCTGGCAGCCCTTGCTGGACACCAAGTGCTGTGAGCAGCCCCTTTGTCCTGGCAGGACGGGGGCTGGGGAGGTCACCTCTGCCCACCCTTGCTGGAGCACCCGTGCTGACCCTCTGCCAGCCCACAGCAAGGGACCAGCCAATCTCCCTGCTCCAAACAGGTGGATTACAGTTATTTTGGGGAATATCTTTACTGCAAAACTCTGCTCTGAGAACCCTTGGAAAGCTGCTGGTTCCCTGGAAGGGGGGGATGCCTCAGAGGCCCTGCTTTCCCCCTCCCTCTGCCCCACAGGCAGAGGTGCACTGTTGGTCCGTGTCTCCCTTGTGTTTCAGTGTCTGACCTTTTGAAGGGCTGGGAGCTGCAGACTGAAATCGGGATGTGAATCTTTAATGAAACCGAGTGTGTAAACAGACCTACGGTACAGCCAAAGCAGTGTTCGGATGAGAAAATCCCACGTGGTTTAAAAATAGCAGTTCCCAGCCTCAGAATCACAGGATCACACCTCAGCCTGACCCTGCCTGTGTCGTCTGCAGGGTGCTCGTTTGGTTGCTGCGCCTCTGTGCACTGAGTCATGCAAAACACTGTGTTCCTCCCTCTCACAAGCAGCTCTGTGGCTGCCCCAGGGGTGCGAAGGCATCACCATCAGGGGGACAGGAGCAGGTCCCACGTGCTGGGGAGCGACCAGGATGTGGTTTGCAGTGTGAGGTTTCTCTCAAATGCACAGTTTCTATCAAGCAGAAGGAAGGCTCGATGCCAGCCCAGTCAGTTCCATTTGTGACCTGGCAGCCCCACAGTGTGCCCTAATACCTCACCTGCTTCCTCGAGACTGAGGCACTACTCTCTGGTTCCCCCTCTCTACTGTCCAGGCTCTCCAGTTCTTCTCTTCCCTCTGTGGCCATTTCCTGGACTGAGAATTGTGACCAGCCCATCTGTAAAATGAAGCAAATTGTGGAGAAAAGGAGAGGGGATCTTCCACAAAAACCTCCTGTGAGGGAACCATCCTGTTATTTTCCGACCTTGAAGATGGGCAACCATGCAAGGCATTTTTCCTTCACCATCATCAAGCATGGAGTAATTACTCATGGAGTTTGTTACAGCAGTGGTGTGAGATGTGCCTTTGGGGTTGATTTTTCATGATAGCAGACTCTTTACTTCCAGTAGAACTTTAAGACTTTTGAAGTGAAAGTTGGTAGTGACAAATTATATTTCTCCCCGCTTGAAATAAATTTAGTGGGATCTGACGTCCTCTGCTTGGTCTCCATTAAAGACAGTGTGGTCATTCTTAATGACACCTGTTGGTCTCCATCTTCTGTAGGAGGTAATGGAGGGTTTCAGAAAGAAATCTTCAGTTTGTTTTGTAATCTCTCTCCACTTTTTCATGGGACTTGATTTCACACAGCAATTAAAAACTTAGCAAAGCAGATCACCTGTATGGTGCCTGCAGGAAAAGAGCATGTGGAGTCCATGCTACAGCATCGGCCAGTCGAAACCCCCCTGCAGCTCTGGCTCTGCTGATGCTGCCCCAGTTAAACGTCTGAAGTGCGTGGCCCTTGCAGAGGGCTGGGGAAGTAATTTCCAGGCTTGTTCTCAGTTGACACATATAATAATTTGCCAACCCAGGTTACAGCCTGAGCTCCTGTGTGCAAACACCGAGTGCTGCCCAGCTTCATCCGTATCTCTTGGGCTTTTTACCTCTCACTCTCCAAAACCTGATACTGCCTTTTCCCAGTGTGCAGTCTGTAACCCCTGAGAGCAGCAGCCTGCTCAGGCTTTGTTTCCAGAGTGCTGCATGTAAATGCAACCAAGCCATCAGTGTGTGCATGGTCAGAGCTGGGCGAGCTCCCACAGGTCTGCGGGAGGCACTGGGGGCCCTGTCACGTGCACCCAGCTTCTGCTGGGGCCGTGTCCTGCAGCTGGGGGTGTGCAGCAGCTCTCTTATCCGAGGTGGAAATCCCTTCCTGTCATCTCCTCACACAGAGGGAGTGAGATGAGGGATTGTCCTGTTTTGAGAAAACATTCACCCCTGGTGCAGTAGCATATGTGGGCTAGCAGCAGAGGCAAACAGCCCTGGGCAATGTGTGTATTGGGCTGATTGAACTCGCAGTTCCCTTTACTGCAGCAGTTCTGATCTCCCTGCCAACCCCACCAACTACCCCCACAGGCAGGATTATCTCTTGTTTTCCAAGATCTCGTGTCACATGTGTTCATTTAGAGGACAGTTTGTTGCCTTTTCCTTTGTTGTTCTGCTGAACCTTGGAATTTTCTCATTTTTTTATGGATTGAGTGGCTTCAGGACCTTTTACCTTTCCAGCAAGTTCCTAACAGAGTTGCAGTATTTCTGGCAGGGTCTCTCCACTGGAGGCCATCCCAAGGCTGGGCAGATGACGGAATCTCTCCTCCGTGGTCAGGCAGAGACACGGGAGAAGCTTTTGGCTCTGCTTTAGTTTCACATTGCTTTAATGGTCATTGAAATCCAGCAGAGGTGTTTCTGGCAGCCATGGATCAGGGTGGCTACACCCAGGTGGCTCCTTCGGAAGGCCTGAGGACGTGAGGGGAGCCCAACGGTTTGAGAAACTTTTTGGGGGCTTTTCTTTCCTGGTATTGCCCTCTAACATACTTTCCATCTGTTCCCTCCTTGCGTCCATTCTCCCACCTAAATTTTGAAGAACCCCATTCCTATCCCAGCGGCATCTCTCTGTCCTTTTCCATGTGGGACACCATGAGGCTGTTGAGGTGTTGCTCCACAGAATGCAGGGATAAAGTTGGTTCTCTTTAATATCTGGCAGAGGCAGATTTCCTTTGCTTTTTATTTTTTGGGGTTGGTTTTGAGTTTAAAGTCAAGAGCAGTTGTGCCTTAGCTCTGCTTTGACCAACCAGCAGCAAAGAGATAATCTCGAAAGGATATGAAGGGTTTAATCATTTTAATTTTGTTTTTATTAAAGTTGGTAGTGACTTTTTTCCTGTGCCCCTGGTAAAGGGAGGGTAACAGAAACCTACCCAAACCCTCAAGCGTGTGCTTAATGAAAGTGCAGCGGGAGGTGGCTGCGGAAGGAGGAGGTGGGACGGCCGTGCTGGGGAGGGCAGGCCAGCGGCGTGCGGCAGCGGCACCCAGCCGTGGCACCAATCGCATAAACTCCATCCCACTCCAGCCACCACTTCTCCTGGGGAGCTCATGGCTTTCATTAAGCAGAAAGAGAGGAAGCTCTGACAGCTGACTTGTTCTGGAATGCTTTTCTTGTTTGACTGCATCTTAAAGCCCTTTCCACTTAGGAAAAGTAAAGGGGGAAGTATCACCAGGTGCTGCAGTACACTATGAGGCTCCCGGTCCCTTTTCTTCTCTGCTTTTTTCTCCATATCCAAGCAAACTCCAGAGCCAGACTGAAGCCCAGCTGTCAGAGCTCAGCATCTCCCTGAGCTCCATTTCCCTTGGGACTCAAGAGTGGCATCCCTGTCTCTTGGCAGTCCGTCCCTGAAGCTCTGCTGCCGGTGCCCAGTGCGTGGTGCCCACTGCACCTTCTGCTTCTCTTCCCTCTTTTCTGTCTTCCCCTTTCTCCTGTGCGGATTTAGAATAGGGAACTCTTCTGAGGACTTGGCAATGGTTGTTGCAGTGGTGCAGGTTAAAGACTGAAGGTCTCTCCCTCTGAGGGGTGAATCAGTAAAGCTTTGAAGACACTGCAGGTACTGCAGCATGGTCTCGAGGTGTGTTGGAGCAGGTTAGATGTCCATGTGAGTGACGTGGGATTCACACTGACAGCAAACTCGGCTCATGGTGAAGGTCCCATCAGTGTAGCCATGCTCAGGTGCTGTGTCTGACCCAACCCCCTGCTTCAATCTTCTGGTGGCATGAAGAAAAAGAAACCCTCCAAAACCTTAGACATGGGCTCCAGCAGCTGTTCCTCCACTGCTAGCCCTGATTTATGATGTTTCTCTCATAGACTGTGTTGCAGCAGCTCATGTCCAGCACCTTCCCACAGGTCTGACTGTTGTAGCCATTGCTGCACTTCTGTTTTCTCCCTTCCCATGCTACTGGGTTTCAAATGAAATACCTCTGGAATGAACATGCCTCCTCCTGTGTTCCCAGGTTAATGAGATGAAAGAGTTTCCTGGCTGCTGTGCTCTTCTTGGTGTGTTAGTTTGGAGTCTCTTCTCTTGTTCCACTCTTGACCTGAACTGAGAGGGGCTGGAGCTCCAGCACAGAGTTTTGATGGTACCTCAGTACCTTCTTCCCTGCTGATATGCCCAGTGACACCCTGGCTGGGGACAGTGGCAGGAAGGAAAGGTCAGTCACGTTCAGCTGGGCACAGGCTTTGTGGCTGGAGGCAGCGAGGATGTTTGACTGGTTTGTAAGTAAACAGTGGAGCAGGGTGAGACCTGGAGCTGATGTACCATGCTGTTTGGAAGGCGAGTTTGAAGCCTGCTGCCACTGAACATGCCCATTTGGGGTATAGGCTTCACTGTCCTGTCAAAAGATCCATTTGTTTATAAAACCTGATACAAGTCTGCAGGGTCATGCTCAGCACTGGGAGAGAATGTCCTTGCACATTCCTCTCTTCAGGGAATATCCTTGCAGGGCATCAGTTCCTTTCCTGGTTGTTCTGCCTTTTCCCTGCCGTGGTTCTCTCATAGTTCATTCTGCTGCAGGAGCACACGTCCAATGGTCTTTAACTGGCAGGACTGAAGGAGGAGTCCCCCTGCTACCCAAACCTTGCCATGCAAACCCAATGCACCGCCTAAAATGAAAAAGTGCTTAGAGACCTTTGTTCAGAGGAGACGTTATGAGAACAGGAAGTGCTCTCCTCCACCTCTAATCTGTAGAGATACACAGCTTGGGTTCTGAACTGGATTCCTTTTTTTTCTGTTCGAGCCATAGGCAAAATGAGATTCCATACATTATCAGGGGGATGATTTGTGAAACAAGGTTTTACAGCAGCTGGCTCAGGCTGGCAGTGACCCCTGGCCTGACCTGCTCCAGCATTCCCAGTGCTGTGGTGCACATGTTGGACCACTCTCCTGTGTCCCTGCTCTGGTCCTCTGTTTGCCTGTACTTCTGAAGTGCACTTGCTTCCTGTCCCTTCTGCGAGGCCTATTGATCCTCTGGTGATGACATTAATGTCCTCAGAACTGCCTGGGAAGGAGCTACCACATGCATTTATTTTTCCACTAAAACTCTAAGATTGGCTAATAACGTGCCTGTCAGCACCAGTGTCCTGCCTTCTCTGACTGCTTCAGAGGGAAATCTGGGGGCCCATAAACAAATAATAACCTACCTCAAATCAAGATCTCATCCTTGTTCCTACTAAAATTCAGTTCATGCCCTTAAGCAAGAGGATTTCTATTTATTCCAGAGACTCAGTTTGCTTTTCCAAGTTGCACATCTCGATGCCTTTGCCATATATTTTGTATTGACCTCCACGATTTCTTCATGCCACAAGTTACAAAGGTTAACTGGGAGCTGTATGAGAAATTACTATCTGTATTTGCTTCCAATTTGCATTTTTTTCCCTTTTCCTTGTCAGTCCTTCCAAGAGTGGTGAGTGAGAGAAGCAGTGTTGGTCCAACTCTACTGAACCTTCACTTGGATGCTCCTGTGAAGGCCACCTTCAGCTCAAAGAGCCTGAGCCCTCTCCTTCTCTGTGTGGGTACCTCCTCCTACCCCTTTTCAGGCTTTTCATTCGTATGTGATCACTTCATTAAATAAATAGCAGTGGTTTGGGTTTTTTGTTCTGTTGTACACGTGTGCTTTCTCCCGTCAGTGTGCCAGGCGTCGGTTTCCACTGCCCTGCAGGGATGTGCTGGCCTCTCCCCGGACGTATCCACTCAGTGCCCTCCCTGCCCCAGCGTGGGGCCCCAAGGCCCTAAATGGCAGCGTTGCTCTGGGATGGTGCATGTGGGGCCCTGCATGGCCCCTGCCATCACTCCCCAGGGTTGGGGTTAGGGCACCCCGGGGGCACAGCCCGATGTGACCTCCCATCTCTGTGTTCATGTGTGCAGACGCTGCCGCACCTTCTCTGGGAACAGCTCTTGCATTTGGTTACCAATTTAAGCTGAAGTGTTCTGGCCTTTTCCATCCCCCTTTCATGGTGATGAAGGTTGAATTAGGGCTGAGTGTTTGGGATTGTTCCCTGGCCTCCACTGCTACTTTGCTGCCTCCTTTGTGGCCAAACAATGGGATCAATTTGGCCTTTGCCAGCCGTTCCACTTCACTTGCGCAGCCACCTCTCCCTTCCACAGCACCAACTCCTTGGCTCCTCCTGTTCCCTTTCCGTGTGTGTGGCGTGGAGGGTCACTCGCGGTTTGTTTTGTGTTGGTCTGGCAGGGTCAGGGGCCTGCTGGTCTCCTCCTGTCCGGCGAGGTGACCGCCCGTGGCCAGGCGAGCCGTCCCCCGCCAGCCGGGCAGGGCAGGGCAGCAGCCCCTTCCTTGTGCACAAATTGGCAAGGACTAACCTTGTCATATCCAGTGCGGTGCTCATGGGCGCCTGCCTCCGAGGGGTAATCATGCAGGCATAAATTCGGAAAGTTGCTAAGCTATGAGCAGTCTTATGAGCATTAAAAGTGTCCTCTTTGCCAGAAAGGTCATTCATAACTTGGCTGCGCCGCTGATGTACAGTCAGTGATATTGATTGATTAATGTATAAAAAGCACCAAATCCATTTGCTTCTATGAAAGAGAATAAAGTGCAGTCGACTCTCTCTTTATTTTCACCTCATCCTTTTGTTTGAAGGACGTTTTTTTTTCTCTTTTTGTTTTGCCAGCTAGGTTTAAGGGGGTTACAAAAAGCCAGTTTCTGCCAAGTAATGCGTTCACAAAGGGAACATTGATTCACATCAGTGTCGCTTGAATTACCCTTAAAGGTTTGCCAAGGAGTTGTTCTTATATTAACCTTCTGTTCATCAAAGACGAAATAAATAAATAAGTCATAAAATCAGCTTCACCGCCCATGCTGGAGTTGGATGCAAAACAGGAATTTCTCCTGTTCAGAATTGGTGCTCCAGGTGCTGCACTTTGACTCCTCTCCCCAGGCTCTTGGCCTTTTCCCTCCTACAAAGATGCTCCCCCAAGGCCCCGGTCTGAGCTGGGACAAGTGTTGATGGTTTTAGGGAGGGGAGCTCCTGCAGGGGAGTATTTTCGGAAGGATGTTTTATAAAAAGTTCATTTAATTGTTGCAAGCATAACTAGAATTATTTCTACGCAGGACAATGAGGCCCAAGGCATTCTGCCCTGGCCAGGGCTGGCATTCTTCTCATTCACCCAAGGTCTTGTTTGTTTTCCTGGACTTATTTGGCCGCTGGTAATTAATTATGTGTTGTTCTCATTTTCCTCTGGTTAATTTTGAAATGGGAGACTCCTTGGTGCCCATGGAGCTTTGTGCAGCATCTCACCTTCCTCTCTCTCGGGGTGCACCGGCGTTGTCCATGTCCATCCCAAAGTGCCCTCGCCCCCTGTGCGGGCAGCGAGGGGCCACGGGTGTCTGCTCCTTTGGTAGGATGGCTGGCCCATGAGTCCCAGAGGTGGCTGTCCTCTGCAGCAGGAGCTCTGTTGCTTTTTCTCAGTGCTGTTTAACCAAACCTCTGCATTTTCACTCAGTCCCTGTTCCAGAACTGTGCGGTGCCGTTCAGTGACATTTCTTCTCCGAAGCTGGAGTTTCTCTGGCTTCGCTCTGCATGTCAGGCAGCTGTGCCCATCACACTCATCCAGCAAACACAGAGCTTGGAAATCAACTTCCCTTGGAAACATCTTTGCACGAGCTGTCCCCACCTGACTGTCACAGCACACCATCCCCAGCACAGGAGTCCGTGGCAGCCCTTGGGTTCTCCATGTCACTTCAGATAAGCCATCCCACCACAAGGGATGCCCTCACTCATGGCATCCAGCCTGGCAGCGCCTGGTGTGCTCCTCAGCTTCCGAAGCACTGGCTGCAGCCACAGGGGAGCTCAGCTCCCGAGTTCTGCTCAAACCTGTGGAAGCACTGTGCTGGTGAGGCATGAGCAGCCTGAAGCGCCCATGATCACATGCACCAGTGGTGTTCTGGTGGTGCTCGGTGGTGTTTTGGTGGTGCTCAGTGGTGTTCTGGTGGTGCTCGGTGGTGTTCTGGTGGTGCTCGGTGGTGTTCTGGTGGTGCTCGGTGGTGTTCCAGTGGTGCTCTGCACTGGTGCATCAGCCCACGGGTACCTGAGGTCCCACCAACCTCCTCCGCGCTGCCCACGTGGCACTTTTATTCCAGTGTCTCTTACTGGTGAAGAACGATGGTGATAACCCTGCCAGCTGTGAGGGTGTGTGCTGGGGTGACCACCAGAAATGGCAGTGTGCAGGATCCCCGTGGGATTTGCCTCCCTTGAGTGTCTCTCCCTACTTTGCCCGCGTGGTGCATGTGCTGTGATGGGCCCTGGACCTTGTGCTGCCCCTTTCACATCCCCAAGGGGCAAAGCCCCAAACCCGGGCACGGCTGACAGCAGGGCTTGGCACCTCGTGTTCCCAGGAAAAGCCTTTTCCCCCGTGACTGCTATAGAATCCGAAAGGAGAATCATCCTATTTTTTAATCTTTTTCTCCAATTGTGGGAGCACTGCAGCCGGCCAAGGCCCCCTCCCCCTCTGGCGAGGCAGTGAGGATTGGATCAGATGATACGGAGTGTGCATGCTGAGAATGAATCCATTTTCTCTCCTCCATCTCCCCAGAATAAATTAGAATTTGCCTGATTTAATAAAATGGCTTCATCTCTCTGCCATCTTTTCTATCTCCCATGCGTTTCATCCCCACCCCCACTGCAGAAGAATAGCTCTCGCCTGTGTCGGGTCCCGTTTGGGGCGGCGAGACGTGGGGTTGGTGAGCACCGCACGCTCCGCCTGCCCGGGCTCTGCCCAGGACAGCACAGGATTTGTCCCTGTGGCTCCATTTCCTTATTGTCCAAGGCGGTGGCTGTAATTGCTGTTGAGGTCAGTGTAATTTACTGTCCATCTGTCATAAACCTGCCCTCGCCAGGGATGTGACTGCCATGCAGAGTGTTTGGGGACGGGGAGGGGCTGGGGACAGGGATTGTACAGCCCAGGTTTGCCCCAGCGCCGTGCTCTGTAAGTGGCGTGTGAGAGTGGGAGTGCATGGAGCGGGGCTGAGCTCTGCCACAGACCCCGAGGAGGAATTATTGTCCAAATTTAGGTGGTTTCACTACAGCCAAACCTTTTTCTGTCGCCTGGATCTGGTGGTTTAATTCCTGTTTCCTAGGCTGATTTTTTCCTTTCTGTTCTGACACTAATTGCACCAGGCGCGTTGGGAGTGGCGGCTGCTGAGCGGTACCAGCTAAATGTTAAGAAAGGTTTTAAAAACAGACTGAACTCTTCCTTAATGAGGCTCAATCGTGCTCTCCTCCGGGTGGTTTTGTTTTGCTGATCTGTCAGTTTTTCGAGGATTTAATTGCACTTTTTTCATATTAGTCTTTGAAATGGGGCTAAGCAGCTTTCTCTAAAATGCAACACAGAAAGGAGAGATGCTTCCCTATTTTCTTGCTTTGCTTTCATCACTCCAGGATCATCATCTGCCACTGGCACCTGGGACCCCGCAGCAGTAAAGAATAAAATATGTGAGAGCACAAGTGAAGGGTGGGCTGCACTGCTGTGGTGGCCCCACAACTGGAAACTCTTGCCGGTGGTTCCCTTTGCCTCCTGGCTCCTCCATCTGTCTCCAGTTGGGTTGCTACTTAGGCTAATCCTAGGCGACCTTCCTGATGTTGGGTTTGAAGGGAGAAGTAGGAGGCAAAGGCTGAACTGGTTTGTCCAATGTAGCTCATTTCCTGCAGAAATGACACAAAAATGAGTCAGAACCAAGCAGTGCTGCAACACTCTGGAATGGTCGTAGGCTCCTAGAGCAGCGCAGCTTGGCAGAGCCTCTGGAGGCCTCTGAGCCCAGGCCCTGCTCAGAGACAGGCCGGCCAGGGCTGTCTCTGCTGGGGTCTGAAGCATCTCCAAGGGGTGGAGACCCCCCAGCCTCTCTGGGCCCCAGTGTCCAGCTGCTGCAGCGCTGGGAGTCCAGGGCAGGGGATGCCAAACAGATGATGTTGGGATGGGAGGAGGCAGGAGAGAGCAGGCAGATGTATCCATGAGGCTATTATCTTTATGGCATAGAGAAAACACATTTGAAGCAATCAGCATGGAATTCCTAATGGCTTCACTTCCTCGTGCTCTCCTCACGGGACAGGTTGCACAGCAGCCGGGGCTGCGCAAGCGCCGCCCCGCCACGCACTGCTTTTAACCAGTGCTTTGTTTTGCACAGATGCACAAAGCTGCTGCTGAGTTTCCCGAGGATGCTGATGAACAACAGAGCAGTGAGAGCTCCGAGCCACACAGCAGTGACTCTCCTTCCTTAGCCTGCAATTTATTTTTACATCTCTTTGCAATTACATTTCTTTTTTTACACTTTTTCTTCCTTTCCTCTAGCTTTGTTTCTTTTCCTCTTTCTTCTTTTTTCGTGTTTCTCCCTTAAATATTTCAGTCTCTTATTTCTAGTCTCAGCCTAACAAAGCCTGTTTTCTTTTCTTGTTCTGATGTGTGCCTGCCTCCCTGTGAGCTCCCAGCACACCTCTCATGAGGATGTAAAATCTAAGAACCAGATCTTTGAGATTTCAAAATAAAATAAAAGTAAACTCTGCTTTAAAAACACTTTAGCAGGAAAGCCAGGCTAATTGTAAATCAATGAGTCTTAAAATGCAGCATTGATCTCCAGTTAGAAGTTTGAAGGGGAAAGCAGTAATTACTGTACTGAAGGTAGATTTTTTTTTTTCTCTTAGCAAGTTCTGGGCAGAAGGAAGGCTCATTAGGGCAGCACTTCAGAATCTGAGTAATTAGTTTAAAAAGTACTTTTGTGGTGTTATTCCCATGGCTAGAAATTATTGGAGTCTTCACAGATTTATAGTTCTGCTCTGATAAAGTTTGATTTATTATTGTGTTTGGTGGGGAAGATCCTTCCTGCACAGTCACTTGGGTGAAGATGCGGAGTGGGGATCAGGCCAGGAAGGATTGCTGTGGGCACGTGGGGCCTCTTGCCAGCGGGGGAACCTCGGCCCAGTAGGAGGGGATGTGAGGTCTTTGTGAACATTCTCTGGCCAATACCCCAAAAGAAAACAGAGCAGACGTCTGGGAGTCAGAGCAGAGGCTCCTACTCCTTGTGAATGTCGTTGGCCTCCTGTCCAGTTACCTGCAAGTCCTTTCTTGCTCGTGGGGGAAATGGCTCAGAAGATCTCTCAGTCTTGGTCATCCCGTGGTCAGCTCTGTGCTGTTTCCTTGGGCCACCCCCTGTGCCACCCTCCTCAGGAGAGCAGGACTGGTCTGCCAGGACTGTCAGGCTCCCATAAGCCCATGGCATTTCTCCATGGGTTTTCCAGCTAATTCCTCCCATGAGCAGTGTGATCCTGCTCTCCTTTGCCAGGCTGAGGCAGAGGAAGCGGCTGCAAGCACCACCTGGATGTGGGTGCAGCCTCGTGTGACGTGGTCTGGGTTTCCTCTGGAAGGTGGGATAGGGCAGAAGTATCCAGGGCTTGTTGTTCCCTGACAAAACTATGCTAATGTGGGGAACTGCCCCTGAATAATCCATGTGCAGGAAGGCTCTGTGGCATGGCTGGTGAGCCCATCTGTCCTTGGGGAGTGTGTTTGTGCTCCTGCCAGTCTCCCCAGTGTGTTAAATCGGCATAGTTGCACAGTCTGACTTGTCAATCCCATACCTCCGGCTGTGGCTGTTCCTACTCGCCAGACTCGATAAATATTTTCACAGAAATTATTCAGTTTGCAGGGACTGTCATAGATCTGATTCTGCAGGGGAGGAAGGGGGAAGGTCTCTGGAGGCAGAAAACCCTTGTGTGGCAGAAAGCCTGCTGGGAAGTCAGCTCAAGAAGAATTAGAAACCCTTTAAATAAATGCTTACTTGACATGACTCTGTCTCCCCCAGTCTAACAAGCAGGGAAGCGAATGGCAGCCGCTGGCCAGAAATTGATTGCATTAATTGATATGCCAATAAGAGAGCTTGTTACATCCGCCATTGGTTAGGAGGCCGGCTAACAAGTCCCGCTGATCAATGGAACCAATAAAGATTTCATCCATTAATGAGCAACATGGTAATTAATGTTATCCATAAACCAATTAGCCTGGGTAGCTAATGTGCTGGTTAGCACAGTGAGTGGTGGAGCTGTGGGTGGGCACAGGCTGGCTGGTGCACAGGGGCCATCACCTCCCCTGTATGAAGGAGACATCGTCACCTCTCTGGCGTGGAGGGGACGTCGCCTCTCCAGTGTGGGGCTTGGAGCAGCAGCCAGCTCACTCTGGGCCTCCCAAAGCACGGGAGCTGGGAGGGTGGCTGGTGGGATAGGTCACGTTGCTGGAAAGGGGCATGCTCCTCTAGATTTTCAAGGCACTTCCAATTATTTCTTTCACTTTTTGGAACCTTTGTGTAACAAATGGGCACCTTTCCCACTTCTTATGTGTTTTCGGAGGTGCACAGGTTTACATAACTTGTGTTTCATGGTGTAAGGCAGCATTTGGGTTCTTGCTCTGTCCCTGGGAAGCTGCTGGAACCCCTTGACCCCCCACCAGCTGCAGATGCTGCTGTGCACAGGGCTTTCCCCACACTGCCAGTACCAGTAACAGTGTTAACACAGGTAACACAGCGTGTAGGTTGAAGGCTGCTGCCTAAATCCACTTAGCAGGGGCTTACCCCAAGTGCCAGCACCACTGCGGCATCAGGACTGTCCATAGGGACCAGGACAGGAGGTGTGAGAGCAGCCCCAGGCCCTGGGCAGCATCAGTCCCACAGGCTCCACCGTGGAGTTACCTTGGATTGTTGGATATTGACCCTGGGAGACCCCTTGTGGATTCCCTAATTGAAAATTAATACCGGATCAATGCCATGGGCAATTTGCATATTGATCATAAACAACTCTGAAGGCACCAAGTGTGTGTTGAATCGATAGAGCTCTTGAGCAGGCTGCAGGGAGAATGTCCCCGTGCCGTGCGCCTCGGTGGCTCACGCTGGCAAAGTTCGGTGAAGGCGGCAGAGGTGCTGGGGCAGGGATGGCTTGTGCCAGCCTGGAGTCACAGCATGGAGTTCACAGCCTTTTCCTGTGGTTCCCTTTGGAAGGGGAAGGAGGGGAAGGGCTGTTTGTTTGCTTATTTTAAACCAAATGGCCACAGCCCAGAGGCATCCCGGGGAGCAGGGGACATCGCCCTGTCCTGGGCACACGGCCCTCCCTCCCCACCTGCCACGTGCAGCCTGACACTTGCAGTAGAGGTTTCCAAAAGCAGAGGCGCTGTTTTTCTGAGGACGCCAGAAGGGAACTCAGCAGTGATTTTTCCTTGGCATTTTCGTCTTACATTTGCTCTGTGAGGGCAGTATTTAGACGCTTGTCTGTCTGCTCAGGACATTCACCAGTTATTTCAGAATGGTTTTGGGCTGAAGGTATTTTATATCAAACTCAAATAAAACCCCAAAAACCTAATCTGAAAATCTGTAACTCATCCTTGGAAGCTTCTGGCACAGAGGGATTCCTGTGGGCAGGGAGATAAAGCATGTGGACAGGCACTGCATTAGCTGCCCCTCCGCACACATGTGCAGCACGAGGCAACGCCTCGGGCCCCGCAGGGGAACCACCTCTGGCCTGGCCATGGACAGAACACAGGGAGCAGAGAAGAGGGCAGGACTGGAAACCCACATCCCAAAGTTGCCACTTATTTTAGGAGCAGCCGGCAGCTCCAGGAAGTCGCTGTGCATCTGATTAGCGCGTTACGGGGCTTTCATTGACTCGGCTGTGCTGTGCTGATGAACTGAGGCTGGGGACAAGCGCCTGTAATTGAGAGAAATAAATTCTTATCACAGGCCTCTGCTGGAGTCACCACCTGTGCGTGCGCCTTGCTCCAGGTTCCAGGAGTGGATCCAGTCCCCGGAGCACCTGACATGCCCTTGTTAGTGGGAAGGAGCCAGGCTCAGGGACTACAGACACCAAGCCCCATCCCGTGGTGGCTGAAAGGTTCTGTCTGCCCAGTCCACTGGCATGGCCCACCTGGTGCTACCTCCCTGCTTGGCCGCAGGCCGGCAGCTTGAGAACCATCAGTATCCTCAAGTGTCTTCTTGGGAACTGCTCTGTGCTCTTCCCTTTTTCTTGATTCTCTGTGTTTCCCTTGGGAGCAGCCGTTCTCCCTTCTTACCTGAGATCTGGTGACAAGTGGAAGATCCTTCCCTGATATGTGTCGGGAGACATGGGCATCATAGGGGAAAGGGGTTTGTGATGCTGCAAAAAAAATAAGAATGAAGGTATGGTTTCCTTGAAAAGAAACCCATCTGCTGTTTTAAATTAAAAGGAGAAAAGAAGCCCAGGGTCAGCGGGCTCTGCAGCTCACTGTGGTGCAAGGCTGTGGTGGGCAGCCCCATCCCCACCGCGGTGGGGCTGTGCTCAGGTTCCCTTGGCTGCTCACAGCCCCTGTAACTCTGCCCATTCCCGGGGCCGTGGACAGGCTGCCTCGGTGAGTGCGTGCCACGGTGGGGAGGTGAGTGGAAAGGCTTCACTTGACATTCCCTGACCTCCCGGTGCAGCTGAGTGCTGGAGAGCCAGCGCTGAAATTGCAGTCGCTTTCAATTACCCAAAGCCAAGACAGGTGGAGAAAAAGGGGCTGTTGGCTCCAGGAAGCTGAAGTTGCTGCTGCTGAAAGCTCGTTAGTACAAGGGGAACAGCAATTACTGACATTTTGCCAGTGCCACTAACCCAAACCTAGGGAGGAACAGCCCAGGCCAGGCTGTGGCCATCCCTGCTGTGTGGGACCCCTCAAGCAAACCCTCAAGGACAGCTCCATGGCTGCGGAGCTGTGGGGTGTCTCCCCTCCCTGTTCTCCTCAGAAGGTGTTGGTTGTGCATGCAAGAGCTCACCTGTGTTACCTGCTCCCTCTTCCGCACCAGTCCAAGTGGTGTTTGATATCAGAGAGCTCTGTGGGTGCTGGCAGAGGGGCTGGCAGAGAGGTGATGGTGTGGGAATGAAGACTGCTCAGGCTGTCGACTGACAGGACTGGAAGTGGGGCTCTGTCTTCAGGGGGCTGCCTCGCTGCCATGGCCTCTGTTCTTCAGCCATTCACACCAAAAACGTTGGTACTGCCACTCTGCCAGGCTGTTTTTTCTGCCTGGTGAGCCTCCACAGGTACTGCCCCTGTGCTACCAAAGTGTCTGTCCAGCCTGCTGGGTGTATTTGCCCTGTCCTTCTCCGGGCTCCTGGGGACGCTCAGCTCCTAACTCTGAAGTGCCCTTAGAAGCTTAAAGGCTCTCTGCAGACGTGACTTTGGTTGCCACTGCAGTGACTCCTCTTGTTCCCTGATGCTGCTAGTCCAAGCATCCCTGCTGGCTCCCTCCTGCCTTCCTCAGAGTCACAGAACCTCATTGAGTCCAACCTTTGACCAGTCAGCACCTTGTTGACTAGACCATAGTGCTGAGTGCCACATCCAGTCCAGTCCCCAACCCACTTTGCCTTGAGGCAGCAGCTCATCTGGGGGTGATCCTCTTTCATTTTTTATTATACGTATTATTTATGGCCATTTATGATTTCCCTTGTTTGGGGATATTGTTACTTCCTAGAAATAAGGTCCAGGAAGAGCCCGGCAACACGGCACTGGGATCTAGTCAAGAACAAACTGACCAGACCATGGGTGTCAGACCCTCTAGGACTCACCCCATGAACAAACCATCTTTTGGGACGTTCACTTAGAGCTGTTGGTCTTTTTTCCATGTTCTTTGTAGCAAAAAACTTGCCTCCCTGGGGACAAGAAGTGACAATTTGCCATGGACGCTGTGCCCAGCTGTGGACCTGCTCCCCTGCCCTGGATCAGCCCCACCACTCCCCTCCACTGCCCCATGTCTGTGTGGGAGCTTGTGGTACCACGGGCTGCAGGGATATTTTAATTGTCCGTAAACCAGGGCACTGCAATTATGGCTTTCCCAAGTTTTTAGCTGAGCTTAAAAGAACTCCAGACATGCTGAGATGGGGAAACAGTTGGGGAGGGGGAGAAAGAGGGTCAGCAAGACATTAATTAAGTTTTCCTTGGAGCAATACCATGGAGAAGGAGAACAGAGTTGGAGTTGTAGGACTGGTATATTTAAAAAAAAACTAAGCAGAAAGAGGACATTTTAGTGTTTCATTTAAGTGTGGCTTGTGCGGATGATGGGTTAAGGTTGTTAGGAGCTCTCCTGTGCATATTCAGCCCCTAAGGCTAAGCATGAATTAATTATAGATCATTTTTGTTATAGTTACAGTGTTCTCAAGATGTACCTTGTTGCGAAGTTGCTAAAGTTGTCTATTAACTTCAGTTTGGCGTCGGCACTGGTTTTGTTTGTGGATCTCCACAGTTTTTCTGAAGTGAGCCTATATTCCCAGTGAGCACAAAGCATCTCTTGCTCTGCTGGCACGGTCTGCTGAGGGCCTGCAGTGCTCTGCTCTGAAGGAACAGCTGACAGGAGAAGGGGAAATGGCCTCAAGTTGTGCCAGGGGAGGTTTAGGTCGTTTATTGGGAAAATTCCTTCTTGGAAAGAGTTGTCCAGCCCTGGCACAGGCTGCCCAGGGCAGTGGTTAGAGTCGCTATCCCTGGCAGGATTTAAAGCCCATGTCGATGTGGTACTTGGGGACGTGGGTCAGTGGAAGCCTTGACAGTGCTGGAGGAACAGTTGGACTCAATGATCTTAGAGGGCTTTTCCAACCCAAATGATTCCATGATTCTACAAAACCTGCCATTGTTTGCTCGAGCAGTTCCACCATGTGTCTTTAGCAGAAGGCCAGGGTTGCCTTCCCTCACAAAGTGGGGCTGGGCACCCGTCCCCCGGGCACCTTTGCTGTGCTCCTGCCTTGTCACCTCTGCCACCCAACTCCTCCATCCTCTTCCTCCCCTTTGTGTCTGGACCCTTGTCCCACAGGTCTCTGTGTGGAGCCTGCTCTGTGCTCTCCCTGCAGACCTGGAGCTGGAGATGGGCTCTTTTGTTTTGCTGTTTGATCTGTGTTTGTGTTTTCGCATGCATCTCCTTTCCAGCTGATTCCAGTTTGGAGCTAGGTTAAACTGTGCAAAATACTGTTTAAAAGAAAAAGAGAAAGGAACTTGTCAAGATGCATTTGTTAGATCACGTTTAAAATGAAACAGAATTGAGGTAGTTTTTGTCCAAGAAAGGGGAGGCTGAAAAGCCGTCAAGCCGCAGGAGAAAGCCCCTCCTTTGTTGTCCTCCTGACATTGAAGTGTAATTTTTCATGGTTATTTGGACTGGAAAATGGGGGGAAAAGGAGAGATGGGCTTGCGATTATTTCCCATAAATGACAACACAATCACATCACGCTCCACTACAAACATGCTCAAGGAATTTGCCTTTTTTTTTATATTTCATATGTGAAAATAACAGCAACCTTTCTAGTCCTGCTGAAATTAAAGGGAGTAAGTCCCTGTTGGGTTTCACTGGCTTAAAATATAGCCCAGTTTGTGAAAAACATGGACAGCCTTGTTCCCAGGGAGTGGGAGAATGGCAATGCTCTCCCAGGGAAGGGGGTTCTTGCTTGTGCATGCTCCATCCCTGGGTGTGTTGAAGGCCAGGTTTGATGGGGCTTGAAGCAGCCTGGTCTAGTGGAAGGTGTCCCTGTTTATGTCAGGAATTTGGAACAAGATGGTCTTGAAGGTGGCTCCCAAGCCAAAACAATTCTGTGACTCTCTGCTGCCTGTGTCAGCTGAGCACGCCATAGTCAGCAGTTTCTGTTTGTCAGTGAAAGCAGCAGAGGTGCTCTGGCCGTGCTCTCGAATGGAGCTGTGTGGGAAATAAGTGTCATTAAACCAAGGTACATGTAGTATTATATTCTTTTCCTGCAGCCCTTTGTCAGATGGGACTCATCCACCAGCTTTGCATCCAGGCTGGAGCTCTGTGGCATTCCTCTCATAACCTTGCCTAGTGCTGCCTTTGCACTGCTTGGAGTCCTGCTTTTCCTTTCAGGAGAACAGTAGGAATGGACAAGTTGATGCAGAGTATTCCCCTTAGGAGCTGGCACAGATGGTATTGCAGCACATACATGCATCCAGATTGGGAGCTGAGGTCAGACCCCCACCTGGGCTCTAGCTTTGCTCTGTTACCACAGCAGAGTGCACTGGGCCCATGGAGCGAGGTGGGGCTGCCCTCCCTGTGCCTCTGGGTGACCCTTTCTGAGTCAGCTGCACCAGGCCCTGCACGGTGACCCTGGCACAGCTCGGGGGCAGCTGAGCTCACCCTGGGCTTCCCGGATGCAGGAGGGCATCGATGCACTGTGGACCTCCTCCTCCACGGGAGCCCAAACCTCTCTCCCCAGGGCCCTGGGGGACTCACGTGTAAAGTAGCTGAAAGCAGTTGAACTTGTGACTCGGGCGAGGTGGTGGCACCCGGCGGGGCAGCCCCTCCGTGCCCGCAGCCGCTGTGCGTGGCCAACCCTCACCCCCCGACAGCCACAACCCACAGCAGCCAGCCGGGCCTCAGTCCTGTCCTTCTGTCGGCTTTTTTGGCTACTTATCCCAAAAAGGGGAGCGTCAGAGGTTCTTTTTGTTCCAAAGGAGAGACCCTGTGTACAATTAAAACTTGTTTCTGGTAAACCTCATTCCAGGAAAGATGAGCTTTTAACAAAAGGCTTTTGACAGCTGCAGGGTATTTCATTTTTTTAATGCCGAATGAAAAATCAATACATTTTTCTAGGTTATACATATTCAGAACAGGCTTGATATTTCCATTATAATGGAAAATGGGTGTCTGCACATCTCGCCTGTCAGAGCTGCACCGCCACATTTTCCAAGCCACTGCTAAATATTTCAAACCTGATTTGATTGTGGTTCATGACAGCTAATGTTTCTCAGCTCTCGAGCCTGCCGGAGGGTGGAGAGGCAGCGCACGCTCTTTCCCATGCCTACATTTCCGCCACCAAAGAAATGCCCTTTATCCCTTCGGATAAGAGATCTGGGTTTGTTAAGGAAAACCTGGCTGGGAGAAAGAGCGGTGAGAGGTCTTGGGCTCTTGAAGCTGATCTGGATCCTGTCAGCATTTGCCGACTTCTCCGGTTCTCAAACCTGCAGGGTTCGGGAAGGGACAGACCTCAGTGGTGTGATCCTGTGCAATTGCACACGGTAGTTTGGATACATTTTGGTGTGTGACTGAGTCAGAGGTTCCCTGACCTCTGGAGAAGTCAGATACTTGTGATTTTCCAGACTCTTCTCCTGCTCTTCCCCCTCCTCTCCCCCCCTCTCCCCCCGCTTAGTAAATGGTTTAATTTTAAATTAAAAGGAAATACTGCTCTCTAAAATGTTTTATTCATGAAGGAAGCAAAAACTCTGCCTAGGATTTTGCATGGGGCAGGTGGGTTGGGATGTAAGAGCAGCTCCTTTGGCTCCAGGGACTACAATTCCTTGCTCTCAGTGTTGACCTGAGCCCTGGCAGTTGGAAAATTCCTTTTAAAAGTTATTAATAAAGCACCATGGACTCAGGGATGGAGCTCTGGCATGGGAACCCGTGCACAGTGTGCGTTGTTTGGATTTCCCGGGGCCGTGATTCTCCCACACAATCCCACAGCAACAGCTCTTGCACCTCTGAAGTCCCAACAGCATGTGCAGCTTTTGGGAGGAGGGGTCAGGTAGTAGCGAAAAGGTCACAGTGGTTTGGAAGTAAATTCCCTATGTCTTGCTGCCTATATCTTGCTGACCACTGCCCGTTCAGCCTCAGGAGCTGGTCGTGGGGTGGTCTGCACACTCTGCTGCAGGTGGGTCCTTTGGGCCCACGAGGACAGTGGTGGGCTCTGGTCGTGTGCAGCGTGACAGCAGTTTGCAGTGGCAGTGGAAGCTCCTTGAGGTGTGCAGTGGATTGAGGGGAGGAGCAGACCTTTCCCTAGCAGATGTGCTGCTGGCCTTGTTCTCGCAGAGGGATGCCCCAAAGGAGTGGAGGGGGTGGATGGTTGGGTGCCTTCACCCAGGTGTTTGCTTTCCAGAGCTGCTCTGCGCCCTGGAGCTGCTGCTGTGGCTCAACAACCACAGAGAGCGTGGGCACAGACCTTCCAGGAGCAGGAGCTTTGCTGCTTTTGCTGTCAGTGCTGAGCTCTGCTTGGTAGGAGCTGGGCCAGACGTGGGTGTGGGCGTTGGAGGCAGGTTCTCAGCGGGTCAGAGCCCAGTGCAGCACCCAGAGCCGGCTCAGGGGTGGCTCTCCCCACCGTCCCTGGGCTCGCCACAGGCCACACTGAGTGTGGTGAGCAGAGCAGCCTCAGCCTTCCAGAGAAGTCTGCTGGAAGGGGATCACGAGGCAGGTGGAGTTAGTGCTTCCCCAGGGCTCTGTGCCAGAGGCCCTGGCCACAAGGAGATGTGCAGGGATGGTACCAGGACCTACCCAAGCTGGTTCAGAGCCTCCCTGGGCAGATGTGCTAGACTCTGCTCCCTTCCCATCCTGCTTTAGAAAAATTACTTTTCGGAATGGAACGTCTCGGGGTGGAGCAGGAGGAGGGTTCACAGCTGGATCTGCTCCCTGCCCTCTGCCTCGCACGGGGTGTTGAGCCAGGAGCAGTTTGTGTCCTCAGAGAGGAGCGTTCCTGGCACAGGGGCTGTGGAGGGCTCAGTGCCAGAGATGTGGGGGCTCAGTCCAGGCTGGCGGTGGATGGACACGAGGAGCTGCAGCCCCAGCCGTGCTGGGGACTTGCTGTTTGTAGCCTTGTTTTCTAATCGTTTTCTCCCGTTATTGGTATTCATAGCTCACATTTTTCCGGTTACTGTCCGCCTGGGCTTTCATCCATTTTAAAGAGCTATTTTTTCCCTTGTTGATGATGATGATGGTATAAAGACAGATGGTGTAACTGCTTATGAATGTCCTATTTTATTCCTCTCGAACCAGACAGCACACTGGAAGACACGTATTATTTCCACATGCTCAGGTTAGAGCCCAGACAGCGGCTGAGCCTGGCTCGCCCTTCCTCTTCCTCCCATGCCGATGCTGACACCTCCGGGTCGCAGCCGGGAGTGCCGCTGCTCCAGGCGCCCTTTGTTGTTCAGCCAGGCCGGGGGCTCTGGGCCGGGGGCTCTGGGCTGGGGGCTCTGGGCTGAGGGCTCTGGGCCGGGGGCTCTGGGCTGGGGGCTCTGGGCCGGGGGCTCTGGGCCGGGGGCTCTGGGCTGAGGGCTCTG
>VZRV01007674.1:95191-142490 GCA_013398115.1 Falcunculus frontatus
CGGGGGCTCTGGGCAGGGGGCTCTGGGCCGGGGATGGGGCTGAGCAGTGGCAGGGCCAGGCCAGGGCAGTGGGTGATGGACTGTGGGCCATGGGCGATTGGGGCCGTTTCCTCACACTGTCCAGGGGGGCCTCAGAGCACCTGAGCCAGCAGAGAATGGTTAAAATGATGATTTAAATTAAATATAGAAACCCATTAACAAAGGTTTTTAATAAAACCACCTAAAATCTGCTTCCACAGCAGCTGCCCCAGCTGAAGGGACACTCTTGCCCTGTGTGAAGTGGTTTGAAGGCACCAAGGTGGTGGGGTTGGGGTGGAGATGGTTTGTTGTGTTTTTTCCCTAGAGTGGAAAAAAAATTGGAATTTTAATTTCTGAAATGTGAACCCAGCTGCTGGTTTCACAGTCCTTCTCCCAGCAAACTTGAGCACTTGGCTCACATGGCATACTGCCCATCTCACCCCTCCACCAGTGATATGTGTCTTTTTACATGCTGGACGCCTTTGTCAGTGCTGCCACCCATCTTCCCTCTCACTCCCAATTTAGGCTGTCATATCCTCAAAGGGTGCTGCTGAGTATCTGCAAGCTGCTAATACGTATTTTTAATCTGAATTTCTAGCCCTGTGTTTGTTAGGAGGAGGATGGGGGTTGGTGCTTGAACCGGTTAGGTGGTTCAGGTAAATCTCAGGATAGCGTGGGTTCGTGGGGTTTACCATGACCAGATAATGCGAGTTAAAATTCTAAACTATCCTGCCTAAAAATGGGTATAATGGTCTAAAAGTGCCCTTTTTAACCCAGTGGTGGGGTAACCCCTGTCAGTTACAGGGACTGTACATTAATAGCCATGATAGTAGATGATAATGTGGCTGTTAGACCCTGGTGTAAGCGCTCTCACTCGCAGTGTCCCACCTGACGAGGTGCCCTGGAGTGGAGCTGCCCCACACCGAGTTGATGTGCTCTGTGCCCGTGCTGCTGTTATGGGCTGGACCGTGGCACTCTGTGTTTTGTTCTGAGCTTTCAGCACTTCACCGAGTGTTTCCTCCGTGCTTTTGCACCTGCATGGTGCTGCCCGGCTTTGCAGACTCTTCCCCTGACTGGGATGAAAGCAAGACTGCCAGCATGGTCCTCCTGTGCCTCATGTCTGGGCTGGGGCTGCAGCAGCTGCTCCAGGCTTGGTCTGAGCAGGAGGGACATCATGTATTTGCAGTGGACTCTGGCATCTTGGTGACCAGGGTCAGTACTGCACCATGTCAGTGGGGCCAAAGAGATTGAGAGGGGGATGAGGAGGAAGGATGAAGCTGAAGGTGCTGGAGGCTCCGGTCACTCCCTGATGCTTCTGTAATCCCTGACGTGGCTGGGTAGAACCTTCTTGTGTAGACAACAATGTCACTGTACATGGCACCTCAGGGGACCTCAGTAGCTCTACGTGGTAAAAGTAGGTGAAGTTCTTCATTTTGTCTTCATCTCTCACTTCTTTCCTCTACAGTTTCTGTCTTGACCGATAAGCAGGTGTGTTGGGAGAACACTGGGAGATGTTGATACCTGCCACCCAACACTTGTGCACAGCCTTAACTGTTGCTCTTATTCATTGGCAGCTGCATATTCTTCTGTTCTGCCTTCCATGTCTGTGTCACACTTTCTGCTTTTCTTGTTTCAGAAGAGCCCAGTGAAGATGTGGAAGGGCCCAATGAAACAGCTGGCGATGCTGAGGAGCCTGCCAAGGAGCAAGAGAGTGGAGGGGACAAGGACCAGAGTAAATGGACAGGTATGATTCTATATATAATATAGAATTATATATTATATATAATAATTCATATTATATACGTGATATAGCAGAGGTGGTGTTTGGTCTGTCATTTTCTTTAAATCCAGGGAAGAGAGGTGGGAAGAACAGTGGTCCACAAAACCCTTTTCAACTGACCACAACATGGCAGTGGCAGTGGCAGTGTGACATAAGTTATCATCCTCTCTGAAGGCTTTGGGTGTAGCTTCTTGACATACTCAGTAGTTTGAGTTGTGGTGGGTCATGCGTCCCCCCTCTAAGCCCCAGGCTCGTGCTGGGCCATGAGTGCTCTGGGACTGGACCCGGGCAATGGGGGCTAACTGCTGGGAGAGGAGGAGGGAGAAGGGGACGACCCTTCTTGGTTGGATTAAGCATATCATTTGATGATTCTATGATTGTCCTGCTCTGGAGAGGACCATCCATTTTCCACCCTCATCTGGCCCTTGCTGACCACTTCAGCCTGGGTGCAGAACCCGAGGTGCTGAAGGTGGCATTCATTTTTCTTGGCCCAGGACGCAGCAGTTGTGGCTCCAGGTCGCATTTGGTTGGCAGGCTCAGCGTTGGTCCGTGCAATGCTTCAGTCTGCACAGAGACCCTTCTTCCAGGCAGCCTTCTCCTGCTGTGTCCATGGTTGCCTCTTGGTGAGCCCCAGACAAAGATATTTTGTCTTACATTGTCTTCCCAAAATGGAACGTGGTATTTCACCTCTACAGTTATAATCTCAGCCAATCTCAATCTCAGTCAATGGAACATGTGTCCTAACTGGTGGAGAGACCAAGCTGGGCCATGTGGGCTGTTGAAGTTTGTGCTCTCAGTATGGGCTGCACTCGCTGAGGTTGCTCTGTGTGTTCCTTCCTGCCACGGACTGATTCTTAACCCAGAAGTGCAATCTTGCTTAGCTGTAGATGGTTTTTAGTCTCAATTCATTGTGTGGGATTGTGTGATCCTGAGCACAACCATTTTGTGAAGTGTCACAGAAAGAGGTAAGTATTGTTTGATTAAATCTCTTCAGGGGTAAATAGGGCCCTTTGCCCAAACCTGAAGCACTTAAAAAGGCTGATCTGTGTGAAAAGATTGTATCTCAAAATATGTAAGGAAAAATGTGGAGCCTGCTTTTTAAACCCTTTTCTGTCCAGAAACTCTGAATTTGAATGATTTAATTTCTTCACCCTGCCTGTGAAATTCCTAACCCAGTGTTTGTGAGGCAAGGAGCAGATCAGAAATGGGACAGCTCTATGGGGTCTGCAGAGGGAACTGTGTGGGGAGGACACAGAGCAGGCGTGTGAGCCCATGGAGCGTGGGACCAGCCTTGTGCCAGCCAAGGTGTGTGTGATGTGCTGGCGCTGAACTCGGGCCCTGCTTCCAAACATGTGACAACACCCCCCTGAACTTTAGAGCAAGATAATGTTAGCAACTGTTGCTGTCCAGCAGGTGTGCAAAGCAGGCACCACACCTTGATCGTGTTTCTGCTCTTGTCCCTCGAGGAACACGACTGTGTTGACAGGTCCTCCTGGACCTCAGGCGTGGGAAGGAATAGAAACTGGGTCGGGTTATTCCTGACAGCCCCAGAAGAGAAGTGTACAGGGACACAAAAACCCGATACGAGTGGAGCTGTGAGCAGGGAGGGGAGCAGGCAGTACCAGGGAGCTCTCCTTGGAGGAGGAGGAAGAGGTTGCCAACACAGCCAGTTGCCAACACAACCTCGGCAGCAGGGCAAGGCTGTGACCACAGTGTCACAGAGCTAAAGCACACGAAGCCTTCTCTGCGTTTGCCTTCACGGAGCGGAGCAGCACAGCCCGTGTCAGCAGCACCGTGGGGAGAGCCCGGCCCCCAGCTACCAGGGAGTGGGCTGCAGAGCACTTGGTGATGCTGAACCTTGTCCCTGACCTGCTGGACTGGACCTGGGTGTTGGGAGACCGTGCCTGGAGCATATCAAACCTGCCAGCTGCTCTCTCTTGTGCTGTGCAGAGGAGAGGGGAGGTGCATCGAGGGACAGACACCGGGCTTGTCCCTGACCGAAGGAGTGGCTGGGGAACTGTACACCTGCCATCTCTGCCCCAGATTTTCCCGGGAATTGACCAAACAACTGTTCGTAAGTGCTGATGGGAAGATAATGAGATGAGGAACAGTCGACACAGATTTGTCAAGAACAAATCATGTCAACACGACCCAATTTCCCTTCGTGTGAAGAAGGTCCTGTTTGGAGTCAGTGTCTCCTTGGGAAGGCTTTCGATGCCACTTTTCAGGACAGGCTGAAATGCAGCACAGACATTGTGGTGTTGGTGACAATATTGTGCCATTGGTGGGTTTCATTAGTACTGGAAAGCTCTCCATTCCTGAGCTGGGGTGTTGGGGAGGCTGGGCAGCAATTTCAGAAAGCCCAAACAGCAGGAACGACCCAGAACAGAGCAACATCAGTCAGGAGGAGAAACTGGAATGAACAGGCTTATTTGACCCAAAAAAAGACCAAAGAGGAGGACAAGATAAGTCTTCTTGTGCATGAAATGCTTCTGAAAGGAAGGAAATAATTTGTTCTCCATGTTGACGATACAGACAACAAGACACAAAGGGCTTAAACTGAAAGGAGAAGGATTGATGTCAGATAACAAATTTTTTAAAGTCCTCCTGTACAGCCTGTGGCTTAAACACTGGAGTGGGTTTTCTGGGAAGGTTCCTTGGAGGTCTTTCAAGAAGATTAGAGGAGCTGCCATCAGCAATGAGGCAGGCTCAGCCTATCCTGCTTTGGATGGACTGGCTGACCTTCGGAGAAGCCTCTGAGCCAGGTGACTCTGTGAAGATGGAGACAGGGGCAGGAGAGGTGTGGGCTGAAAGCCACAGGGCAGGGCACGTGAAGGGAGAGGGGGACAGACCCTTGTGCTGCTCACTGCCTGCAATTTGATCATTATGTTCCTCAGCAATTTACTCCCTTTTGTGCTTCAGTTTCCTCACTGCGCACAGGGGATTTGTTTCTTCCGCTTTCTTAAAGGTTTGCAAGATCTGTAACAAGACACTGACTTCCTCTGCCCATCTCCCTGCCCCAGCCCAGGGGTGAGGGTCTGCACCTCGGTGGGTGCAGTGCAGGCACAGCCTGTGCTGGGGTTAGTGTCAGCACCAAGGAGAAAACCTCTGTTTTCATTGTAAACTTGTCAAAATGTCTCAGCTGCAAAATAAATTTATTGATTCATTCTTTGTATTTATTTTTAAATGGAACACTGTGAAGCAGAAGCATTTTTTTAGGTGATAGTTTTCTGTTGAATATACACAGGGAAAACTCCATCCCATATAAGGACTCATTGGATCTTGATTTTCAGAGACATCTCTGTGGTTTCTGGAAGGTTCTGGAAGGTGGCAGTGCCTCCACACTGGAGCAGGGAGATGCTGTGTGTGCTCAGTGTTAGACGTTATCTCGTCATGACTAATGTGAGATTTACCACAAGCAAACCAGCAAGGGCAAAAGGAATCGTGGCTGATCCTGACTCCATTTTTAAGGCAGGATGTAGATAATGGATACTGAGCTGAAGCCCTGCTCATTGCAGCACAAGGCCTCTCAGATTTTCAGATTTGGAGTGGTGCTGGTTCGTGTCTCTGATGGAGAAGCCCATCATCAGCAGTGACCCAGCTACCAGAGGCTTCCTTAATGCACTGTCCGTTGGGTACACTGAGAATATCAGGGGTTTTTCCACAAAAACAAGAAACAAAGTCTACTTAAAATATAGATTGAAATGAAATCTTTCTGGAGGACTGGCCTGAAGGGCTTTTATTTTTGTTAATGATTTTTTTTTTTTTTTTTTTTTAAATCCATGATGCTCACCTAACAGAGCAATTAGTGCAATGGACCGTCCCTGATTCGAATCCGTGGTAGATTGCTATTAAAGGAAGTATTAATGGGCTGCTGAGAGCTGGGAAATTGTTGCAGAAAAGTGTGTTTATGGAGTATGGTGCTGGCAGGCATGATTTCAATCGGATTTGACATGTTTAACATAAATGTATACTGCACAGCTCCTGCAGTTTATGAATAATTCCTACAGGCCGACTGCCTTTCTAATTACTGAAATTGAAAAAAACAGGTCAGGCACATCCTGACGGAAATCTATTCCTGCTCCTCCCCCCGGCTGCTTTTTGCTGCTTTTTTTTAATATCTGGCGTTTGTGGAGCACTTAATGGCCGGGATGTTCTGGGGGCCTGAGAGGCTGAGAGGAAGGGGACAAGGGGCACGATGGAGCCACTCTCAGCACTGGCGCCTGGGCGAGGGAAACCTGGGAGAGAAGGACTAAGAGGTTGCCTATAACTGTGTTTTTCCAAGGATATATGAAGCGCAAAAGGCTCCTGGGTGGCCGCTCCAGCCCAGCGACGTGGCTGGGCCGGGTGGCTCCATGCAGCAGCTGGCTCAGCTCCGGGCGTGCTGGGCTCTGGGGGCATCGGAGATGCTGCAGGAACTGAAGTGGGCTGCAGGAGAGGCCTGTGGTGCCAAGCAAAGTGCCACCTCTGTGAGTCCCTGGTGCTGCTTGGCATTTCTCACAGGCATCTGCTGGGTGTTCCGTGTTCATGTGGAGCAAGGCAGGGAAGTCTGGTGGCGGCTGGAGCTTCTGGATATGAATATTTAATGGTAATTCAGCTGTGGGTACTCGCCGCAGGTGGGAAGGTATGACACAGCATTAGAAAAACAAATTATTTGGCCATTTTCAGGGCTGGAACTGTGCGAGGCAGCAGCGAGGGCGGGTGCAGAGTGCACGTGCTGAGTGTGGGGCATTTACCTGTCAATCGAGTTCCTGTCAAATACAGAGCTGAGAAGTGCTGTAGAGCAACAGGCGGTGCACAGGCCTCATAGTGTGGCTACAGCAGCTGATTACAGTGGAAGCTCCTTCACGGAATGGGGAATTAAACAGACAGTGTTTGAGGAGGAAATGTTGGCTGTGTGTTACTGAGGAGGCAGCAGCACTGGGTGCCCCGTGCCCTTCCCCAGGGGTCCGTGTGGGCTCTGGTCATTCCTGGATCATGGCAGTTTCTGGAGAATGGATGAAACAGATAAATCAGCCCTGGATTTTGGGAGACACACAGGTGCTGTGAGGGCACAGGGGCAGCAGCCTTGGGCATTGATGCACTGGGCTGTGTGGCACAGTAGCAGCTCCTGCTGGTCTGAGGACTTGTGGTGCTGAGTGATGGCTCCAAGAACACGTTGAGGTGATTTGAGGAAGGAGGCGCCACCAAATACAGAATGCTATTTTCCATCAGGCAGTGAAAGCACAATTCCCTGGTCTCACTGAGAACTTTCCCAAGCCAGCAGCTGGACTTCATGGCACGGAGTTTTTTCAAGGCTGGTGGTGTTTAAATCAATGGCAGTAGCAGAAACCCCACTGTAAATTTCTAGGGCAAGTGGCAAGCTGGTTTACGGAATGCAGGGAGATGAGAACCTCTGGCTTACGGAAAGCAGCATGAATTAATAATCATTTAATTGGCTTTTCCATTATGTTGCTTGGTTGGGAGATGGAAGTTTAGATGAAGGGGCTGTCAGTGATACTTTAGCTAAAAGAATCTGATGGGTAGGAGGTGAGTGGTGACTTCTTTCCCACCCAGGATGGAGAGCAGCAGTTTAGGGGATCCATGCTGGCTTTGCCTCTGGAACCAGCAAAAGAAAGGCCCCCACTTCCGAAGAAGTGCTCATCTCACCTCTGGAATAATCCCAGGGAAAACCTCTCCTCCTCCTCTGAAAAACAGTAGCTGCTGAGAAGAGAGAGATTGGTGGATGTCCACAAGTGCTGTGGCAGCCCCGCCCCATCGCACTTGGCTTTTAGGGGACATTTGGTGAGAAACACAGATCTCCCTCTAAGTCAGCAAATCTGAACTAAATCCATTTAAAGAGTCAAAGTAATAACAGTACTGTCCGATATGTAGGCGTACATCATACTTTAAATCAGATTCCTTTTCCTGCCCTGAGAGGCCTGGACCTGGAAGCAAGATGCTGGCCATGGTCACGGCACAGGTAGTGTCTCCGTGTGCTCCAGGGCCACACAGCCCTTCAAGGCCATGGCCTTTTGGACATTTTGAGCTCAGGACATTCTGTCCTGTCCTCTCTGCGCAGACAGAAGGTCCCATGCTGTGCTCAGAGCTCTGCAGGCAGGCACAAAACCATGTCCTCATTTCTCCTCGTAGCAGAGAGTTCTTAATTCCTCTGATCATCTGTGATGTGGACTGAATGTGTCATTTTGTGCATTTGACTGTTTATCAACAATAAACTTCAGTCTTGGTGTTAAAATTCCCAGTTGAGCTGTCAACTCAAAAACTAATACTTAAAATAAATATCCCATGTGCAGCAGATCAGTTATTCTTGGGTCTGGACAATCACCAGTAATTGTAGTTTTGAAGGATTAAGGTTATGGGGTTGGATCAAGTGCATTTGATGAAACTGGACACTTAGGAGATGGTACATTTTAATTATCTGTTACTAATTCTAAATAGGCTGCTTCACAGTAGAAAGGAGATGAGAAAATACCCTGTTGTGACTCCCCAGGTTGGAGCTGGTGTTCAGTAGCCTGGGGTAGGTGATGGTTGGGCTGAATTCAGTCACTGCATCCAAAACCACTCCACTGGTGAGCAGCTGGAGCAGTCAGCAGTGGTCAGTGCCCAGTGCAGGGACACGGTGTGGACCACACAGGAGCCACAGTCACCACTTGGGCTAGAGAGGTCTAAAGGGACCCAAAGCCATGATTGTCACTGTCATCTGTGCCCAGTGCTTGTCTAGAGCAGGGCTCGTGTGGCTGTGCCAGACCACCCTGGCAGACCTGGGGTCTGCAGCTGCTCGTCCCAAACCCCAGCTGCCTGATGGGGGCTGGCTGTCAGTGTCCGAGGTCACACTGGGGACTGGACAGTGCCTGATGGGGGCTGGCTGTCAGTGTCCCAGGTCACACTGGGGACTGGACAGTGCCTGATGGGGGCTGGCTGTCAGTGTCCCAGGTCACACTGGGGACTGGACAGTGCCTGATGGGGGCTGGCTGTCAGTGTCCCAGGTCACACTGGGGACTGGTCAGTGTCAGCAGCCATCAGGCCCCTGACAAGGGCCGCTCACATCACACAGGGCTCGGACAGAGCATTTAAAGGCAGGGTGGTCCTTCACCCACCACAGTGCTGGCTCTTGGTGGTTGTCTCTCCTCCCCAAACCATCTGGGAGAAACTGTGTTCCTCAGTGGATGAGCAGCAGAGTGGTGCCATGTTCCTAATGCTCCAAGTACACTTATTATAGGAAGCAAGAAAGATCAGCTCTGTCCCTGCAGACATCTTTAAGCCCTTTCCACTTCTGGAGCCCAGGGAGAGTCTCGGTTCAGGCAGCGAGCTGAGCGGAGCAGCCCATCGTTCTGTGAGGGCAGAGCAGGATCTGTGATGGTGTCCGTCAGTCAGCACTGACACTGCAAACTCATTCCATGCCTGGTTTGGATGTTTTTGTGGAGTTGGCAGCACAGCAGAGTTCTGGGGTTTGGGTTTCAGGTACAGCCAGGACTGTACATGCATGGAGGCTGCTGCCCAGCCAGGCACGAAGCACCAGGCGTGCAGCTGGCAGTGCTCTGGGGAACAAGATCACTTCAAGCCCATTCGGTATGGACAAGCCTACCAGGAGAAATTCAGCAGTCCCAGATCAAACCCTCCAATCCCTGCCTCCCTCTGGCAGTACCATTACCTGTTTGTAATACTTGTTTTCCCCCTCCTGGAACTTATTTTGCCTCTATTCAGCTGAATGCAAAGATGGGGGCTGGCAGGGAAGGTAGTTAGAAATGGGAATTGTATTCTCCGCTGTGATGCGGTACATTTGGAAATACAGCTCATGCCAGTGCACAGAAGGGTCTTTGGGAAGGAAGCAGTTTGCTGGGATCTGACTCTTGATGGTATCATCTGAAACAAGGAGCAGACACCAGCAGGTTCACAAGTTGAGTAGGAGACAGGGGAAAGAGTATGGGGGACTGGCCTGAGAATGCTACAGCGCCTTGTTAATCGGCAGCTGATCCATCATATTAAATATCCAGCTGTCAGATATTACCTTTCAAGTGAAAATGAATAACTCCCATTAAGGGCAAAATGGGTTTGAAGTCGATTCGAGACAGATTAAAGTACCGTTATGAATGTGTGTTCGGGGAGGAGGAGACGGGGGCTGTGTATAATATACTTGTCCTTACAGTTTTTAAATAATAGATGTCCCACAAATTTATGTACTGAAGGCAGCCAGGGTTTGGAGGAGGAGAAAGGTCAGGAATGTGCTTTTCCCAGTACCACAACTCGTGGAGTGTTTTGCTGTTGACTTCAGGGCTCGTTTGCATTTCTCTGGCTGGAATAAAATGGCCTTCCCTCGGCTTATCACAGTGGGAGTGTTTGGGTCCTGTTGGCTGGGTTCCGCCAAAATCAGGATTTTGGCAGGACCATGTGCTAGGAAGCACCAGATCTTCACGTTCCTCTGGAGGTGTGGGCTGAGCTGGCCGGAGCCATCCCAGCAGCACCACTGCTGCCAGCACAGGTGCCCTCAGTTGGGCTGACAGACACAACCAGCAGCCAGCTCCAGGGCAAATGCACTGCAGAGTGTCTGTATGTAGAATGTCCTGGGTCAGCCAGGGGTGTGAGTTCCACCTTACCGAGTAAGTCCAGCTGCTCCTGGAGGTGACACATGGGCCTTCACCATCTGGCCAAGCATCTGTGTGTCCAGTGCAGCCACAGGCCCAGAGTCTCCTGCACGTGCAGGTTGTAAACAACCCCCAGAAACAGATGAGGTCTTTCTGCTTCTGGCCACCAGTGACACGGTTCCCTTGCTGTGGGAGATGGGCAAGAATAAACTGGTTTTGGCCAGGTGTGTGTTGTAGGACATAGGTCAGTCCTCAGGTTCATCCTCCTCCCAGTCCTTAGGGTGTGTGTCAAGCAGTAAATGGAAGCACTGTCATGGTCCAACCTTGGCCTCTTCGGGCTGTGCTGATGTTAATTGTTTTTTGTTGCAGCACCAGCCAGCCAGCCAGAGAAGGAGCTGACGGAGCTTCCGGCATCCTCGAAGCGGATATCATTTCCCAGCAGCTCCGAGTCACCTCTCTCCTTTAAGTGGTCAAAAACTTCAGAGGAGACCAAATCAGAGCAGGTAAGACAGAAGAACCCGTCTCTCTGTGCAGGTAATGTGTTTCCAATGTGCCAAAAGCAAAGACTAAAATGGGAGAAAGATAATGAAAGGCGATAACTGGTTATAGAAGGCATCAAATTATTGAAGCCTGGCTTTAAGAGAGGAAAGTAGCAGCTGGAAGAGCTGTGTGATTCATTTGTCTGCTCCGCAGATGTACCAGTGTCCATACTGCAAGTACAGCAACACCGACGTGAACCGGCTGCGGGTGCACGCCATGACCCAGCACTCGGTGCAGCCCATGCTCCGCTGCCCACTCTGCCAGGACATGCTGAACAACAAGATCCACCTGCAGTTGCACCTCACCCACCTGCACAGCGTGTCACCTGACTGTGTCGAGAAACTCATCATGACGGTAAGTGGCTGTGTAGGCAAGCGTGGCTGCTGCCATCCCAGCATGTCCACTGCCATCCCCACAAAGGTGAGGAGCAGAGAGCTGCTGTGGTGGTCAGCTCCTTCACCTCTCAGAGCTCTGCCATCGAGGTTTGCTGCACCCTGGTATGTTGTGTCCCTGCTTGAGCCCTGTGAAGCTCACGTGTTGAGTGATTTCCCTGGGAAATCAGGATGAATACAATTTCCTTGACCTGATGAGGTCAGTGCAGGGGATGGCAGCTTGTGCAGAAGCTTCTGGAAGATGCAGCAGCTGATGGGATATATTGTCCCTGTTGTTTCTTTGGTAAAACATTTGATGCAAGGTTGCATCTACATTTAAGAAATTGACATCAAGTATATAAAACAAGTGTTTATTTTGATTCCTGTCAGTTCTTTCTCTTTGTGTTTTTCTTGCACCCTGTTTCTGCTTGTTTTCTCCCTTTGCCAGTTCTTGGCACTGGAGGTGAATAACACTGTCTTTGTTGTAACACTGATGTTCTTTATCAGCTCCCTCCTGTGACACCTGAGCAAGCACACGCAGCATGGCCCAGCTGTTCCCTTACAGTTTTCTTGTCTTCTCTTTCTGTCACTCTTCCTCTGTACAACTCCCTGAAAGAAGGTTGGAGCCGGGTGGGGTAGGTCTCCCACATAACAAGTGACAGTATGAGAGGACTAGCTGCAAGCTGCACCAGGGGAGGTTTAGATTGGATATTTGGGAAAATTTCTTCATGGAGGGGGTTGGAAAGCCCTGGCACAGGCTGCCTGGGGAAGCTGTGGAGTCACCATCCTTGGAGGTGTTCAAAAATCATGTGGATGTGGTATTTGAGGACACAGTTTAATGTGGTGGTGGTGTTGGGTTGATGGTTGGACTTGGAAGACTAAGGGTCTTTTCCAACTTCCAATGATTCTGTGATTCCGTGGTTCCTTTTGTGACTCCTTCTCGAAGACAGAAGTCTCAGAGTCACAGAATCGTGAGTAGTCTTGGGAGGGACCACTGGAACTGCTCCAGTCCAACCTCCCTGCTCAGGCAGGGTCCCTTGAGCATGTTGCTCAGGGTTGTGTCCCGGCAGCATTTGAGTATCTCCAGGAAAGGAGACTACAGAGGCTCTCTGGGCAGCCTGTTCCAGTTCCCACTCCGTAAGTGCTCTTACCTTCCTGCTTTGCATTACCAGCTGCCTGACCCCTCAGGGCTGCCCAGGATGTAGCTGTGCCATGCCAGCTGCCTGTGCACCTGGGTCACGGAGCTGCCCCTTCCCTAGGCCAGCAGGTGTAACCAGTTTGTTCAGGGCAGCTGTTATGCTGGTGTGGAGTGGTTTGTTTTGAGCCAGGCAGGGTGCATGGGCAGGATGTGTGGTGTGGAGCGGGATGTTGGGCTGGAGTGAGCCCAAGGCACATCTGTGTCCTCCAGGATATGAGGGACTAGCAGGAGCCCCTTGTGACGGAGCTCAGGACGCTCTGCAGAGCAGGTCAGGGACAGTCCCTTGGGTGAGCACACTTGCTGTGCCAGAGCAGGGCCACAGGGCTCTGCAGGGATCAGCAGAGACTGGCCCAGCCGTGGCGCTCATCCTCGTGTTTATTCCGGGTTTTCCCACCTTTCTTCTCTCTGGCACCCAGAGACACATCTGGGGAGAAGCTTCTCCTCCTCCAGGTCTCACAGCACGGGGTGAAGAAGGTGGGTCTTTGTGTATTATTCTGTGACAATATTTTGAGCAATCAGTACAGTTTGTGCAGAACATGGCAGCATTGGAGGATCCTAATTTTGCTCATTCTCGTGAAGATCCCATCTCGGTTTGACGCGCGTGTCGGGTGTTGGTGCCACCGCGAGGGAATTGCAGCCCCGTAGCTGAGAGCCGAGTCCCTCTTGACGCAGCGTCCCTGCGCTCAGCGTTGGAGGAGGCTCCAGTTAATAACACCTTATCAGACGCCGTTCAGGAACCTGCAGTGTCTAATATGTCTGTTGCCATGGTAACGGCTCCTGCTTGCGCTCAGCATCTCCGAGCTGCCTGGTCGCACTCCCTCCTCTTCATATCAGCAAGCAGCCGGGCTGGCTGTCCCATGGGACCCCCCTGTGTCCTCCCACTGGCCCCGACGCAGGGACAGGGGCTGGCGGGGCCGCCTGAGGAACGGAGCGCACGCCGTGCCCCGGTGCCACACAGGGACAGGGGCTGGGGCTCACACTGTCCCCCCATCTCCTGCAGCTTCCCTGACGTGGGGCTGGTGGATGAACGTAGCCAAGTTCTCTCTCTGTGGCATCTCAGCCTCTCAGAGCAGGGCCAGGCGCCATCTCTGCCATCGCAGCCTCTGCTTGGGCCTGCTCGACTCGGCGGGGCCCCGCAACGAGGGTGAAGCGCAGTTCGCCCGCGCAGGCGATTGTCAAGACTGATGGGCTGGAGCTGGGAGAGAGGACAGCTTCCCGAGAGCCTCTGGGAGCGGGAGCTCTCCCTCCTCCCACAGCCAGCCTTATCCTTCTGCACATTTCTGTCTCGTCATCTCTGCTGTCAGCTTTCTCTTCCTCAATTTAGGGCATCTTCCCAGTGTTCCAGCCATCTTTCCATCTTTTTCTTTTCTCCCTTCCTCCAGGAGTCATTCCTGCCCATCCCTACCATCTCACTTCCCCCTCCTGCTATCTTTACATTTTTACCCTCTTTCCCATTGTCTTTTCTTATTGCTCTCTCCCTTCTGCTGTCACTCAATTTTTCTCTCTCCCTCCTTTTCGCCCCCTCCCTCTCCCCCCTTTCCCTCTCACTCTGTGTCTCATTCTCCATCTCGGATGAAGGTAATGAAAATAATCGGGCTTCATTAATTCTGAGCCCTGTGAGATGATAGCCATTTGGAGCCATGTTTGCCAATTAGATGGTCTAAATTAGAAGTGACCTTGGTATACTGCCATCACTTTGCCTCTCGGAGTCTAATGAAGCTTTTCACTCCAGCACCCTCTCTCTCTCTCTTTGTAATGGAAATTACCTCCTTTGTCTGGTGGGGAACCTTCCCTCCCGTCTGTATTTCCCCTGGTTTCATAGACATGGGGACAGTGATGTATCTCCTCAGACCTCTTCTGGAGGTTTTCTTTTCAGAGCCACATGATTTCAGCATTTTGGGGTATATTCAGAGGAACTGTCCCCTCGTTTGGTGTCCATGGACAGTCAGCACAGACAGGTGCAGTGTGAGGGGAGCTGGCTGTTCACACCAGCCAAGAGTAATTTTTTGGGCATGTCAGGAATATGCAAGTCATATTGATGGGTGCTGGGCTCTGAGCCTCCAGCCCTGCACACGAGCAGCTCTGCAGTTGGTTGTTAAAATCCAGTGGATCCGGTGGTGGCAGGAGCTGTGCTTGTCACTGCTGGAGCTTGTCACCAGTGAGGAGTGGGCCCACTGGTTGTTCTGCAGAGGGGTGACAGGTTTGTAGGTGTCAGGGTGTGTGGATACTGCTGGGGCAGGGAGGCAGGACACCTGGCCCGTCAGCCCTCAGGTGCTCTGTAACAGTCCTCACTGGGCCACTGTGTCCATAGAAATGGCCACTGGAGCGGGGTGTGCCTGCCTCTCCGTGGATCTCATCGTCATAAAGACATTTTATCTGCTGAAGGGGTCTGAATTTCACCCAAAAGGTAGGGTCCTTGGAAGCAGAGAGGCTTGTCCAGCGAGGACCTTCTGTGTGGTAACAAGAGGAGAACTTAGAGGGACCCGTCAGAGCTGCAGGGGAGGGTGCTCAGGCTGTGCACAGGGGTGGATCCGGGGTGGCCGAGACAGAGGTGCCATGCTGCAGTGAGCTTTGCTGGTGACTTGTGGGCCAGGAGATGGTAGCTGCAGCCACACAGTGGGTACAGTTTGGTGTTAGACAGAAAAGAACAGGTATGAACAGGAGAAGGGAAGGGAGGAGACAAACTGCGTTTGTTGAACTCACAGCTGGAGGGTTGTGTTTTAGCAATGGCTCACACTAACTGATACGTTGCCGTTGTAAAACAGCGTTGGAGACATTGAAACAGGTAGACAGGAATCGAGGAGGGGAGGGATTGCCAAGCTGAGGAGGGATGGCAGGATGACACACCAGGTATCGCCTGTGCAGGTGAGAGGGAGGCGGAGAGCGTTTGACAGCCGCACGCACTGACACGGGCTGTGCTCCAGATAAACGCGTTCCTTTCGATCACCAGAACAGGTAATGCCATGAAATACATCTGCAGTACAAAATGCTGTGTCGCTGAGCACCGCTCCTGTCTCACCTGCCAGGGGGCCATGGTCCACTGCACCTTCCTGCCCCGAGATGTCCTCAGATGGTTTTGCAGTGTAAAAGGACAAGCCCTTCAAAAAAGGCAGTCTGGAATTCCCTGTCAGTGCGAAGTGATTTGGGATGTGCAGCCCATTTGCACTCATATCTTTGCCACCTGCTCGGTGGGGTCCATGGGGATGAAAGAACAGAGGGTCCTGCCCTGGATCATGGTGTGGGAAAGGGGCAGGAGCAGCCTGGATGGAGCCAGAGGACTAGAGTGGGTCCCCTTGCTGACCAGTGCCTTGTTTCCAGTGGTTTGCTCCCCAAAGCTAGCCCATGGCTGCACCGCCACAGTTCCCACATCCATACCCAGAATTTCTAGTTCCCTGCACTTCTTTCCAAGCTTTCTTTCTGTTTGCCTTTGGGAATTTTGTGCCTGTAGCAATTTAATGTACCACAGCCTTTTTTTTTCTGCCTTTTTTTTTTCTTTTTTTTTTTCCCTGTGGTGGAGGGAGGATGGAAGGAAGGGAAAGAATGGTGGCTGTGGAGATGCAGGTAGATAAAGGTAATTACTTAAACACATATAGGGCAGGACTTACAGGTTTGGAGCCCCAGATTAAGATGCAGAGGAGCATGTGAGGTTGATGATTATATTTCGGGGAGAGTTAATTGACGGAAGGTGAAGGCAGACAAAGAACCGCTGCTTACTGCCTTCTTGAATCCCAATCAGGAATTATGATTAAAGACGCGGCGAGACAACAGAGGCCTGATGAATTGGTGTCTTTTTTTTTTCTTTTTTGCCGTCATTCACACTTGATTGACTTCAACCTTTCAAGTGCAAAAGTCTCTCTTTTCCATTATTATTCATAGCCATCTGAGTTTTTCTAATTAAAGTGTATGAAAACAATTACTGATCCGTCGTACTGAGCGTGGTGGTGGGGACGGCTGCCGTACTGTAACGCCTATGAAAAGCCACAGCTCTGTAATGATGTGCAGCTGAGGTGTTAGATAATTTTATTCTTTTTCTACTCTGTTGGGGTTTTTTTTAATTTCTCATGATTTATTTTTCATAATTCCTAAAGATCCTAGGAAAGCAGTCTCTTCCTGCTGCTAGAGCTGGGAGGGACAGTTTCTTCTTGCCTCCTCTTCTTGGAGTCCGTGCTCGTCCCCCTCCTCCGAGCCCAACTGCTGGAAATTACTCTGTGACCTTTCACGTCTCCCAGCCCACCACCCACAGCCATCAGACGCTTCCATTTAGAGCAGAAGGTGGAATGAGTTTAGTGTGCTCAGCTCCCCTCCTGGGATGTGTCAGCTGCCTTCGCTGCTGCTCCGTGGGACCTGGCACTCACTGCCGTGCACTGGCTGGCCCAGGAAGGGGAGGGAGCTCTGTGTCCCTCACAGCTCAGCTCACGGCTCTGCAGCCACTTCTGTGCCACCATTTCATCCTGAGATTTTCCATGAGCTTCAGCTTCACCACAGGTGTGCTCCTATCTCCTGCAGTTCGCTCAGAGCCTTGTGGTCCTTGGCTGTGCAGAAAGCCCGGTATATGGCATGCAGCTGCCACACACATTCTCTCTCCTGAAATCCGGAGTTCAGATGCCCTCTCCATATCTAGCAGAAGGACAGAGAGGCTTGTTTTTCCTCACAGCTGAATGGGAGTGTTTAGTTGTGCCTCACCTTCCCAGCAGTGGGAGGCTGGGAGCAGGAGCACCACAGGCATCACCAGGAGCAGCTGGTGAAAGGGGAATGCTCCCTGGGTGTAGGTGGCATGGGCAGCTGCTCGAGGCTGTAGAGGAGTCTTTGCTTGCCACAGGCATTGACCAGCACTGGCAGCCCTGTGCTGGAACACAGGGGTGGTGACAGTGACACGGGTCTGTCTGTCCCGGTGCTGTGAGGCAGCATTCCAGCAGTGTGAGACACTGGCTCCAGACATTCAGAAGGACATCCGTTGTCCTGCATCTGATGCCAGCCATGTGCAGGCTGCTGGTGAGGTGGTTTGTGACCAGGTATATCCAGAGAAACAGTTTTCCAGAACAGGATGAGTGTGTGCATTTGGCTCTTCCAAAGAGCCTCTCCAGCTGAGCCATGCAGATTCTCCAGCTCTTTAGAAGTGGTGGTGTCCCAGCAGTGCACTGGTTTTGCTGGTGCAGGATCTAGCCAAATACTTGAAGAGGAGAAAAGGGAATGCATCAGTCAGAGCAAGGAAAGGGTTACCAAAAGCTTTTTATTTCACAATTTGCTTTCTCTTTAGTCCTTCCTTATTCATCCTTTCCTTTGTCACCTCTCTCCTTATTTGTACTTTTCTTTCTCATGCCCCTCCTTTCCCTGCATCGATACACTTTGAAAACAGTGCTGCAATGCTCCCTGGTTCAAGATTACAGTGTACTTTACTAGGTATGATTTAATTAGGGGCCTTATTATGTTTTCAGCAGCTTAAGGTGGGCCTTTCAACTTATCTACCTAATTGGTTGCACAAGAAGTTTCACAGCCCATGACAAAACATTGTCAGTGATCAAAGTCTGAATTCCACATAAAGGAAAAATATTAATAATAAGATTATTCTTCAAGTGTGCACTGCTAATTATGTCCAGAATGTAACTGTAGAAACACTTTTGACTGATTTGAGCTTTGTCTAATAAATACAAGTCTTCAGTGAGCTGTGAAAAATGACGCCTCTGACTTCACAATGCCGATGTCTAGTTTTGCCACTGAAGATGTTTAAAATATTTTCCTGTGTTTTTCCTCTCCCTGTGTCTTTTCCCCCTGTCTCTAGGTGACAACCCCTGAGGTGATGATGCCCAGCAGCATGTTCCTCCCAGCAGCTGCTCCAGAGAAGGATGGGAACTCAGGCACAGAGGAGCTGGGGAAACAGTCTGGTGAGTGCAGGTCAATGAGGTCCATGGTCCCAACCACTCCCCCAACTCCATCACCTGGTCAGGGACCAGTTTCATTCCTGTTAATCCTCTCTTTGATAGGACCAAGACTCAAACACTATGTTCAGTTTGATGAGCCTTCTTTTTCGAAAATAGGCAGGACATCAAAAAGGAACAGTGAAGACAGAGGTGGCTGAATGGCTTTTGCTTGAAAGGGAGAATTGAAGGTGATAAATGCACTAAGGGATGTGTGTGTGAATAATTTCCAGATATTCAAAGTGGGCAAGGAAGTAAATTGTGTAGGTTTATGCAATGGGCCATGATGAGGTTAATGGGCTGGTATTGAAACAAATGAATGAAGATAGAGGAGAAATGTTAGAAATACTTGTCGTGTAGGAGATTAAAAACCACAGAGTATTCAGGACTGAAAGGGGGTGTTGATCTACCATGGTGTGCTGGTGTAAATTTTGCTTTAATTCTGTTTTCACAGAGATCTCTGAGGATGTGGGGAAGACCCTTTTGCCATCAGACAGCGCAGAGCACAGCGGGGACCCCAAGCCCACTCCGGCTGATCCGAGCGCTGCCCGGGAGGACTCCGGCTTCCTGTGCTGGAAGAAGGGCTGCAGCCAAGTGTTCAAGAGCTCAGCAGCCCTGCAGACACACTTCAACGACGTCCATGCCAAGCGGCCTCAGCTGCCGGTCTCTGACCGTCACGTCTACAAGTACCGCTGCAACCAGTGCAGCCTGGCCTTCAAAACCATTGAGAAGCTGCAGCTCCACTCTCAGTACCACGTCATCCGGGCAGCCACCATGTGCTGCCTCTGCCAGCGCAGCTTCCGAACCTTCCAGGCCCTGAAGAAGCACCTGGAGACCAGCCACCTGGAGCTGAGCGAGGCTGACATTCAGCAGCTGTATGGTGGTCTCTTGGTCAACGGGGACCTCCTCGCTATGGGTGACCCCTCGCTTGCCGAGGACCACACAATAATAGTCGAGGAAGATAAGGAAGAGGAGAGCGACCTGGAAGATAAGCAGAGCCCAACAGGCAGCGATTCGGGGTCGGTGCAAGAGGACTCTGGCTCAGAACCAAAAAGGGCTTTACCCTTCAGGAAGGGCCCTAACTTCACTATGGAGAAATTTCTAGATCCATCTCGCCCATACAAGTGCACAGTCTGCAAGGAGTCATTCACGCAGAAGAACATTCTCCTGGTCCATTACAATTCCGTTTCTCATCTGCATAAATTGAAACGAGCCCTCCAAGAGTCTGCTACCGGGCAACCTGAGCCTACCAGCAGCCCAGACAACAAACCTTTCAAGTGTAACACCTGTAATGTGGCCTACAGCCAGAGCTCGACTCTAGAGATCCACATGAGGTCTGTCCTGCACCAGACCAAGGCTCGTGCGGCCAAGCTGGAGGCGGCCGGCGGCAGCAGCAATGGAGCTGGCAACAGCAGCAGCAGCAGCCTCTCCCTGGGTTCGTCCACACCGAGCCCCGTGAGTGCCAGCAACAGCAATGCTTTTGCAACCACCAGCACGAGCACTTCAGGCACCACTCCCATTCCCAGCCTGCTCAACCAGGTGTCCAGTGACAGTGTGGGAATTCCTCCCTTGGGTAACGCTGTAAGCACTAACATCTCCTCCCCTTCGGAGCCCAAAGAGGTGAACCGCAAGAAGCTGGCAGACATGATTGCATCCAGGCAGCAGCAGCAGCAGCAGCAACAGCAGCAGCAGCAGCAGCAGCAGCAGCAGCAGCAAGCTCAAACCTTGGCACAGGCACAGGCACAGGTCCAGGCCCACCTACAGCAGGAGCTGCAGCAGCAGGCTGCTCTCCTGCAGTCCCAGCTCTTCAACCCAGCACTTTTGCCGCACTTTCCGATGACCACTGAGACCCTTCTGCAGCTGCAGCAGCAGCAGCATCTTCTGTTCCCATTCTACATCCCCAGTGCTGAGTTCCAGCTCAATCCAGAAGTCAGCTTGCCTGTCACCAGTGGTGCACTGACATTGACTGGGACGGGTCCAAGTTTGCTGGAGGACCTGAAGGCACAAGTTCAGCTCCCTCAGCAAAGCCATCCACAGCTCTTGCAGCAGCAGCAAGGTCAGCTGTCCTTGTCACAACCCCACTCCGTCCTGTTACAGCAGAGCCAGCACCCAGAGAAGAAGAATAAATCCGTAGTGAAGGAGAAAGATAAAGAAACCCCACGGGAAAGGGAAAGCGCAGAGAGGGGAGACAATAATGTAACACTGAAGGAGTCTCTTCCTGATAACTTAAAGCCCAAAGAGAAGAAGGACTTTGTGCCAGGCAGCAGTTCAGAGCCCTCCATACTACCTCCACGGATTGCTTCTGATGCGAGGGGCAACGCCACCAAAGCCTTGCTGGAAAACTTCGGCTTCGAGCTCGTCATTCAGTACAACGAGAACAAGCAAAAGGGACAGAAGAAAAATGGGAAGACAGAGCAAGGTGAGAACTTGGAAAAGCTGGAGTGCGATACATGCGGCAAGTTCTTCTCGAACATCCTCATCCTGAAGAGCCACCAAGAGCACGTTCACCAACATTACTTTCCCTTTAAGCTGTTAGAGAGATTTGCCAAACAATACAGAGAACACTACGACAAACTGTACCCGCTGCGGCCGCAGACCCCAGAGCCACCGCCCCCGCCTCCACCGCCCCCGCCTCCGCTCCCTCCGGCTCCTCCTCAGCCAGCTGCTGCTCCTGCCATCCCTACTTCTGCCCCACCAATCACCTCTCCCACTATCGCACCAGCCCAGCCATCTGTGCCACTCACCCAGCTCTCCATGCCCATGGAGCTCCCCATCTTCTCACCCCTCATGATGCAAACCATGCCCCTGCAGACGTTGCCAGCACAGCTGCCACCTCAGCTGGGCCCCGTAGACCCCCTGCCCGCCGACTTGGCCCAGTTGTACCAGCATCAGCTCAACCCCAGCCTTCTCCAGCAGCAGCAGAACAAGAGGCCACGAACGCGTATCACCGATGACCAGCTCAGAGTCCTTCGGCAGTATTTTGACATTAACAATTCCCCAAGTGAGGAACAGATCAAAGAGATGGCAGACAAATCTGGATTGCCGCAGAAAGTGATCAAGCACTGGTTCAGAAACACCCTGTTCAAGGAGCGCCAACGCAACAAGGACTCCCCATACAACTTCAGCAACCCTCCCATTACCAGCCTGGAAGAGCTGAAGATAGACTCACGGCCTCCTTCTCCAGAGCCTCAAAAGCAGGAGTACTGGGGAAGCAAGCGGTCCTCTCGAACACGCTTTACTGACTACCAACTCAGAGTCCTGCAAGACTTCTTCGATGCCAATGCTTACCCAAAGGACGATGAATTTGAGCAGCTTTCTAACCTGTTGAACCTCCCAACACGTGTTATAGTGGTGTGGTTCCAGAATGCCCGTCAGAAAGCTAGGAAAAACTATGAGAATCAGGGAGAAGGCAAAGACGGGGAGCGACGGGAGCTCACAAACGACAGGTACATTAGAACAAGCAACTTGAACTACCAGTGCAAAAAGTGCAGTCTGGTCTTTCAGCGCATTTTTGATCTCATTAAACACCAGAAAAAGCTTTGTTACAAAGATGAGGATGAGGACGGACAGGATGATAGCCAGAACGAAGACTCTATGGATGCAATAGAGCTCTTGACTCCAACCAGTTCCTCCTGCAGCACACCGATGCCCTCACAAGCTTACAGCACACCTACATCTTCAGCCAATGCAACCTCCTCAGCTTTTCTGCAGCTCACGGCAGAGGCCGACGATTCCTCCACCTTTAGTTCTAAAGTAGAAGCTACAGATGAGAAACCAAAGCAGTCTGAACCTCCAAGTACACAGCAAAACCAAACCCAAGAGAAGCAAGTGCAACCAAAGCAAGAGTCTCAGCAGCAACAGGACCAAGGAGAACAAAAGACAAGTTCAACACACCAAAAGATTTCACAGTTATCCTCCCCCTCTTCGCTGCAACAGCCACCTCCTCCTCAGCCCCCTCAGTGCTCCTTGTCACAGTCAAGTCCAAGTCCATCCCAGCTCTCACACCTCTCCCTCAAACCCATTCACACGTCCACCCCTCAGCAGCTGGCAAACCTACCTCCTCAGCTAATCCCGTACCAGTGTGACCAGTGTAAACTGGCATTTCCTTCCTTTGAGCATTGGCAGGAGCATCAGCAGCTCCATTTCCTGAGTGCACAGAACCAGTTTATCCACCCCCCATTCCTGGACAGAACACTGGATATGCCATTCATGCTTTTTGATCCCAGTAATCCACTATTGGCAAGCCAGCTGCTGTCAGGAACGTTACCACAGATTCCAGCTAGCTCAGCCACCTCACCATCAACTCCAACGTCCACCATGAACACGCTGAAGAGAAAGCTGGAGGAAAAGGCCAGTGCAAGCCCTGGAGAGAATGACAGTGGGACTGGGGGAGAAGAACCCCAAAGGGATAAGCGTCTAAGGACAACCATTACCCCTGAGCAGCTGGAAATTCTGTACCAGAAATACTTGCTCGACTCCAACCCCACACGGAAGATGCTGGATCACATTGCACATGAAGTGGGCTTGAAGAAGCGCGTGGTGCAGGTTTGGTTCCAGAACACCCGTGCACGAGAGAGGAAGGGGCAGTTCAGAGCTGTGGGGCCTGCCCAAGCCCACAGACGGTGTCCCTTCTGCCGAGCTCTCTTTAAAGCAAAGACAGCTCTGGAAGCTCATATCCGATCCCGTCACTGGCACGAGGCCAAGCGAGCTGGGTACAACCTGACGCTGTCTGCTATGCTTCTAGACTGCGACGGGGGACTCCAGATGAAAGGAGACATCTTTGATGGAGCCAGCTTTTCCCACATGCCACCAACTAGCAGCGATGGACAGAGCGTTCCTCTCTCCCCAGTGAACAAGAGTATGGAACTGTCACCTAGAACCCTGCTGAGTCCATCCTCCATTAAGGTGGAAGGGATTGAAGACTTCGAGAGTCCCTCCATGTCCTCAGTCAATCTGAGCTTTGACCAGGCAAAGCTGGACAACGATGACTGCTCTTCTGTCAATACTGCCATCACAGATACTACCACAGGAGACGAAGGGAACGCGGACAACGATAGTGCAACAGGGATTGCAACCGAAACCAAATCCACATCAGGACCCAGCGAAGGTCTGACTAAAGCAGCCATGATAGCAATGTCTGAATATGAAGATCGTCTGTCTTCTGGCCTGGTCAGCCCAGCTCCCAGCTTCTACAGCAAAGAGTACGACAATGAAGGTACCGTGGACTACAGTGAAACCTCCAGCCTTGCAGACCCCTGCTCGCCCAGCCCTGGTGCAAGTGGTTCAGCCAGCAAGTCTGGCGAAAGCGGGGACCGGCCTGGGCAGAAACGCTTTCGCACTCAGATGACTAATCTCCAGCTCAAGGTTCTTAAGTCATGCTTTAATGACTACAGGACACCGACCATGCTGGAGTGTGAGGTCCTGGGCAATGACATTGGACTGCCAAAGAGAGTTGTTCAGGTCTGGTTCCAGAATGCGAGGGCGAAAGAGAAGAAGTCAAAACTCAGCATGGCCAAGCATTTTGGTATAAACCAAACAAGTTATGAGGGACCCAAAACAGAGTGCACTTTGTGTGGCATCAAGTACAGCGCTCGGCTGTCTGTACGTGACCATATCTTCTCTCAGCAGCATATCTCCAAAGTTAAAGAAACCATTGGAAGTCAGTTGGATAAGGAAAAGGAGTATTTCGACCCAGCTACTGTACGTCAGTTGATGGCTCAGCAGGAGCTGGACCGAATCAAAAAAGCCAACGAAGTTCTTGGTCTGGCAGCTCAACAGCAGGGCATGTTTGACAACACCCCCCTGCAAGCTCTGAACCTTCCTGCTGCGTACCCAGCGCTACAGGGCATCCCTCCAGTCTTGCTCCCAGGCCTCAACAGCCCATCCTTACCTGGCTTCACTCCATCCAACACAGGTGGGTACGGGTGTTAACCTGCTTAGGCACACCTTCACTTGGTGCATACCTAGCACAAGCAGTTGTTCCCTTGGGAATGACTGATAGCAGCATTCCTGGCCCATTAGTTCAGCATGTTGACTTCACAGCAAAAAAGCAGTAGGTATTTTATCTGTAATTCCTGAACTCAGGAAGTTTTATAGTAAAGTCTGAACTAGAGCAACATCTAGACATGCTGCACATCCCTGTGTAGAAATCCTGAAGCTCCTTCAAGGAAGTGGAATATAGAAGATTTATCCAATGGAACAGAAGGACTAATGGGCTGAATACACTGTTCATTATTCCTTTCCTTTTGATATTCAGTTTATGTGATGCCATCCCAAGTGTTAGAAAATCCAAACTGTTTCTAGGGAAAGGTGTGGTGTGCATGGTAGCACTGGTGACAGATGCCCAGAGCATCTTTATGTGTCCCTGTGGTGACCTCTGGGATAAATCCCCATGCAGCTGAGGATCAGTTTTGAGTGATAGCTGGGTATGACACAAAACTACCTCCTCAAAAAACAACGGTGTAGTTGTGGGACAAATATAGTTGTATTTTAATAAGATTTTTCTTAACAATGCTACATAAAAATGAAATTTGTCGTAATCCTTTGGGTGGCCTAATCTCAGATACTGGACTTTATCTTCTGAGAATGCTCCTTTCCTTTGTACGTCGTGGCTAGGTGGAAGGTGTAAGCCATGTAGCAAACAGTGGCAGTGGATGGTGCAGCTCAGTGACCAGCAGTGACCTAAAAAATGTGATCCAAAGGCCTTGCTTCAGAGCACTCGGCCAGAAGCATCTCTTTGGCAAATCATATCATCACCCTCTCACAGGTTGCTCTGCGCTATTTGCTTAGTGCCCCAAATTTATAACAACAATTCAAATTACTTTCTTTGCACTTCAGTCCGTATTGTTGCTCTTATTTTTCTCCAAAGCCCAGGATGTATCCTGGGGAGATGGGACTGCATCTGATGAATCTTAAATGTTGTCAGTGACTGCCTAGACAGGACTGAACTGTTTAGAAAGTCAAACAGCCTGTTTGTGGCCTTTAGATAAAGCTCCAAAGGTCAGGCCACGGCAGCTCCAGGCCTGTCAGAGCAGATAAGGCCATGCATCCAGGAATGCTGTGAATTACCTCCTGCTCCTTCAGTCGAACCTCTCAGGGATGTTCAGCTGGGAAACATCCATTTCAATGGTGTCCATCCATAGCATGCCCTTATCTGAGATCTCCAGGGCCGCTGCGTGGAGCCTCATTCCATACCTGTCCTGTCGTCACAAATCATTCCTATCTCAGCACCACGTCAGGAGCAGACACAGGTTTCAGAAGGGTTTGGGTCAGCCATGGCTGAACCCTCCTGGCTGCAGCCACCCTCTTGGTGGCCCTTCTGCGGTTCCTTGGCAGTACAGCCTAAAATAAAAGTCACCGTGCCTCCACGGCTGGTTCCAGGCTCCGCCACTGTTGCTGCCCAGGCTGGTCTCTGAGCAGCCCCTGCTGCAGTGGTGGGACTCAGGTTTGTTGGGGACAGGTCAGATTTCGCTCATGGGTTTTACAGCAGGTGGATCCTGCAGCAGATTCCTGCTCAGGAGCTGGGGAATGTACAGGGCTGTGCCAGCAGGACACTGGAGCTTTATTTTGGGGGTTTTTTTCCCAAATGGCATCAAGGGAGTTGCCAAGCAAAACATTCCTCTTCAGGAGTATATTTGCCAGCTGCAGCAGCCATGACTAATGGAGGTGACTCCAGGAGCCACACTCCTCTTGCCCCCAGCCACTGTGAGAGCAGAAATTGGCACCAGGGACAGTATTGTTAGTGGCTATTCCTGCTGTCAGGAAGAAGGACAAAGCTTCACGTTCCACCATTAATCTGTCTCCTTAATGAGGAAGCCTCACTACAGTTCTAATTCCACCCAAAACGTGATGCTTTTGCCCAGGGGAGATGGTCTGAACACCACGTAAAATCTGGAATTGCTCAGAAGCTGAGCATCCAGAGCCCCTGACATTAGAGAGAGGGAAGGGGTTGCTTCAGAGGTTTGTAGATTTATGAACATCAGCCTAATAAGGACAAAATAAAATAGCCTGTTGAGTCTCCAGTTGCCATGACCAGGGCTTCCCAATCTGTGAAGACTTTACCAAGATGAGCAGTGTTGAGCGTTCCCACCCTTCGGTGTAGCATCATCCCACTGCCGGAGTCCTTTGGCCCAAGGACCCGTTAGAGCAGATCCTGACATGAGTGTTAATCATTTGGGCATTTCAGAGGAGTCAGTAAAACATCAGGTGTGCTGGGCATCCTGGGCGCTGGCGAGCGTCCCCATCACCCATCACGCGGTCAGTGCCACTGGGCAGCGTGGCCAAAGCAGCTGCCGGCAGTGGGGGCTGAGGGGGCATTTCCCCACCCTGTGGGGCCCATGGAGTGGCAACGCCCCAGCTCAGGCCGGTCACTGCCCTCGTGCAGAGGAGGTGGAGGCTCCAGGGCAGTTGTGGGGTGGACTGGGGTCACCGTCCTCGTGCTTTCTGCCTGCCCAGCACCCAGTGACGTTTCACCTCTCTCTTTCCCTCTTGCAGCTTTAACTTCTCCCAAACCCAACCTGATGGGCCTGCCCAGCACAAGCGTCCCTTCACCCGGCCTCCCCACCTCTGGATTACCAAATAAACAGCCCCCGGCCGCACTGAGCTCACCCACCCCAGCACAAGCCACGGCGGCCGTGGCCCCGCAGCAGCCGCCAGCTACGACCCCGCAGCCGCAGCAGCCGCAGCAGCCACCCCCCGCACAGCGCAAGGAGAAGGAGAACGAGAAGGCGAAAGAGAAGGAGAAGGCACCCAAGGGGAAGGGGGACACCCTGCCAGGGCCCAAGAAGGAAAAGGGGGAGGCACCGGCAGGCACCCTGGCGGCCCCGCTGCCCACCATGGAGTACGCGGTGGAGCCTGCCCAGCTCCAGGCGCTGCAGGCCGCCCTCAATTCGGACCCCGCCACCTTGCTGACGAGCCAGTTCCTTCCTTACTTCGTCCCCGGCTTTTCCTCCTACTACGCCCCACAGATCCCTGGCGCCCTGCAGAGCGGGTACCTGCAGCCCATGTACGGGATGGAGGGGCTGTTCCCCTACAGCCCCGCACTGTCACAGGCGCTGCTGGGGCTGTCTCCTGGCTCGCTGCTGCAGCAGTACCAGCAATACCAGCAGAGTCTGCAGGAGGCATTGCAGCAGCAGCAGCGACAGCAGCAGCAGCAGCAGCAGCAGCAGCAGCAGCAGCAGCAGCAGCAGCAGAAAGCGCAGCAGCCCAAAGGAAGCCAAACCCCCGTCCCCACGGGGGCTGCCACCCCGGACAAAGACCCTGCCAAAGAACCCCCCAAGCAAGAAGAGCAGAAGAACGCACCCCGCGAGGTGTCCCCCCTCCTGCCCAAACCCCAAGAAGAGCCTGAAGCGGAAGGCAAGGGTGCGGACTCGCTCTGCGACCCTTTCATTGTCCCAAAGGTGCAGTACAAGCTGGTCTGCCGCAAGTGCCAGGCGTGCTTCGGCGACCAGGAGGCGGCCAGCGACCACCTGAAGTCCCTCTGCTTCTTCGGCCAGTCTGTGGCGAACCTGCATGAGATGGTGCTTCACGTGCCCACCGGCAGCGGCCAGGGCAGCGGCTCGTACCAGTNCCCGGCTTCCCCCCACGCCTCCAGAAAGCCCTGGCCCCCGGCAGCCCCGCGCGCCCCCCCAGGGAAGCCGCCGCCGCCTTTCCCTCCTCTCTCCTCATCTTCAACGGTTACCTCAAGTTCATGCAGCACCTCAGGGGTTCAGCCCTCGATGCCAACAGACGACTATTCGGAGGAGTCTGACACGGATCTTAGCCAAAAGTCAGATGGACCGGCGAGCCCGGCGGAGGGGCCCCAGGACCCCGGCTGCCCTAAGGACAGTGGTCTAGCTAGCGTAGGAATGGACACCTTCAGATTGTAAGCTTTGAAGATGAACAATGAAAATGAATTTAAATAAAAAAAGTAAATAACAAACCAATTTCAAAAATAGACTAACTGCAATTCCAAAGCTTCTAACCAAAAAAAAAGAAAAAAGAAAAAAAGAAAAAGCGTGGGTTGTTTTCCCATATAACGATGCCGGTGGGTTTTACATTTCTTTTTTCCTTTCCTTTTAATAAAATAAAACTTTAAAAAAGAAAAAAAAAAAAAATCTGTTCAGAAAAATGCATCCTAATATCTTCCAAAAATCTCACAGATGCTTGAAAGAAACTTGAATATTAATTGCAGGGGAAAATGGGGAAAAGAGGATGCAGTAAAAATGGTATAATGATCACTTGCTAATTTTGGTTACTTATCCCATTGGCTCATTGACCCTGTGCATATTCCTCTGTGTTAATCNGCCAGTCTGTGGCGAACCTGCATGAGATGGTGCTTCACGTGCCCACCGGCAGCGGCCAGGGCAGCGGCTCGTACCAGTGCGTGGCGTGCGAGAGCACGGTGTGTGGGGACGAAGCCCTCAGTCAGCATCTCGAGTCAGCCCCGCACAAACATCGAACAATCACAAGAGCAGCAAGAAACGCCAAAGAGCACCCCAGTCTATTACCTCACTCTGCCTGCCCCCCCGACCCCAGCACCGCATCTACCTCGCAGTCGGCCGCTCACTCAAACGACAGCNCTTTGAAGATGAACAATGAAAATGAATTTAAATAAAAAAAGTAAATAACAAACCAATTTCAAAAATAGACTAACTGCAATTCCAAAGCTTCTAACCAAAAAAAAAGAAAAAAGAAAAAAAGAAAAAGCGTGGGTTGTTTTCCCATATAACGATGCCGGTGGGTTTTACATTTCTTTTTTCCTTTCCTTTTAATAAAATAAAACTTTAAAAAAGAAAAAAAAAAAAAAATCTGTTACATTTGTCCTCTTGAAGGTACTGTTGGTCTGGGAGACGAAGGCCCGTGCTGCCTCCTCGCGCCTGCGGAGCTCGCACCCCTGTACATTGCCCCTGTCTGATCCCCCGTTGATAGCACAGCAGAGCCCGGCAGCGCTGTATGGGAAAGCAGCCCACCTGGAGACAGTTTTAAATTTCTTGCTATCTTAGCATTCAGATACCAATGGCTTGCTAAAAGAAAAAAGAAATGTAATGTCTTTTTATTCTCAGGTCAATCGCTCACACTTTGTTCTGTTTTCAGAATCATTGTTTTATATATATATATATACATATATATATAATTTCTTTCGTTTGTTTTGGGGGTTTTGTTTTGTTTTGGTTTTGTTCCAGAAAATGATTTTTTTTGTTGTTGTTTTTTGGGTTTTTTGGGGTTTTTTTTTGTTAATTTAAAATGGGCAGAAAGTATTCAAGAGAAAAACAATGTGAACTGCTTTAGCTTTTCGGGGATTTTAAGGGTAGCTTTTCTGCTGAAGCCAATTCCAAGGGGAAAAGTTAAGCACTCCCACTTTTCAGAAAAAAAAAACAAAAAAAACCACACAAAGAGTGTTGAGGACTTGGAGCTTAAAAAAATAAGTTTTAAAACAACTGACTTTCTGTATTTATGATAGATATGACCATTTTTGGTGTTGAGTAGATTGTTGCATTGGAAATGAACTGAAGCAGTATGGTAGATTTAAAAGAAAAAACCCTTTTGTGTACATTTAGCTTTTGTATGGTCCAGCTGACGGCTTCTCATTTGATGTTGTCTTGTTCATTCCTAGACAGATAGATTGCGATCCATCGACTCGCCTGAGCTTTTCTCCCCTTTGTACCTTTATTCCCGTCCCCATCCTGTAATCTTCCACTTATGGTCGCTACCTTCATTTCTTAGAGGGTGGTTGCATAATTATTTTATAAAAACTAAAGAAAGAAGTTCAAAGGGTTTTGGGGGTCAGTAGGATCCCTTGCAGAATATTTTTTGTTGGGGGTTTGAAACTTTTTAAGGCATATACATGCGATTTACCTATGTCTGTTACCCTTGTGCACTTATTTTATTCTTATTTTCCATTTCTCTTTTTTTCTTCTCTTTTTCTTTCCCTCTTCCTTTACTCATTTTGTAAATGCTTCAAAGACTCTGTTCCTGACCTCTGAGCATCGGTTCTGTTTGTGTAATTAGGCTGCACTCTGTTCCTTCTTTTGAAAAAAAAAAAAAGGTTTTGTTACATTTTTTTCTCTAAAGAAAATTCATGCTTTAAATAAAATCCAAAGACATACCCTTCACCACTGGTGCAGAATGAGCAAAAAGGATTCTTTTTACTTGAGAATTTGTTTCTGATTTAAACAAACAAGTCTAAGTTTAAATAAAGAATAAAAAAAACGTACCCAGGTTGTTATCTGTGCTTCTTCTGCAAGCAGAGAGACAACTCTTAGCGAGCACCCAGTGCACCCCAGGCAGGTTTCTCTTTCCAAGATCTCTCCGTGGCAGCAGCGGGTGCCAGGCTCAGGGAGGCCCGGAGCCCCCGGCCCCCCCGGCCCACACGCACCTCAACTGGCCCAGACTTTGAAAGGAAAACTTGATGCTGCTAAAATGTAGATTTTGGAGACGTAGATACTTTGCTGTTCCCTTCCATAGCCAAATGCCAACAGAAACAACCTCTTTCCACCCTGTTTCATCCGCCCAAAAGCACGAGAGCCTTCTGCCCACCATCATCATCCTCCTCCTGCTTCAAAAGGGAACTTCGAAGACTGTGAACGCAGGTTCCTCCCGCCGCCTCCGGCCGCTCCTCCCCGGGCCGAAGCCACTCGCCGCCTCCGTGAGAGACTGGAGCATCTGAGAGACGAGTGCGGGTTCGGTTTCTAGCAGGACACTTATATTTTTATGGAGTTTTGGTTTTAGTTTGATGAAAGACTAGATCCTGAACTGTTGTACATATTTCTGACTAGGCTAATGCACAGTGCAAATTCCTTTTTTAATTGTTTTTTAAGTAGTCGATACTAAAGCGCGAACCACCGGATGTTCCTCCCGGGACCCAGCTGTAGCATAAGGTGTCAAAAACAGAACCACGTACCCATGGAGCGTTTGCTGTTTTAACAAACTGTTTTCTTTAACAGAAGTTCTTGTATTTCTCCCTGTGTTTGAGATGAACATTTTTTAAATTCTAAAGTTGTACAGGTTTTTTTTTTCCATTATTTTATCTTGTTTGTAATTCTATGAAATATATATATATATATATATATTTTTTGCCATTTAACTGTTGTATGTTACTCTGTCTGTATCATATAGAAATTTTTTTGTTTTGTTTTGTTTTGGATTCTCTCTGTGATGCCAGTTCCCAGTTTAACACAAGCTTTATCTGTCCGATTCCGCAAGGTCTCTTTTGGAAATCCTTTCGTTTTGTCTTGTTTTGTTTCGTTTTTTTAATTATATTGCTTGGTCATAGTGCAATTTCTCTCTTCTCCTTCTCCCTCCTCCTTCCCACACACTAAAAGGTTTTATAAATTCATTTCCTTGTATTTTTTCTAAATGTTTCTAGAGACTATTTCAGTGCGAGGTTGCCTCCTCCTCCTCTTGCAGCCCGGCTGCCTGGGGCCGATGCAGGGACCCCGCGCCGGGGGCTGCAGGAGCCCCCACGACCCCAGCCCACGTGCGGCCTTTCCAGCAAGCGGCAGAGCAGGGCCAGGCTGAGCGCGAGGAAAACACTTCAAACTTGGCATTAAGCGGGTTTCTGTTTTATTTTTAATAAAAAGCTTTTTTAAGTGGTGAAGATGGCCAAAGTTTCATACAATTGAGAATAAAGAGAAGCATCAGGGGTGTGCGGGGCCACCCGGGGCGGGTGGGAGACAAGGTGGGTGGACACAGCCAGCACACTCACCAAAATATATTTTGCTTTAAAAAAAATAAAAGCTTTTAAATAGAAGCCGAAGTTGGGTTGGTCGGTCGGTCGGTCGGTCGGTCGATTGGTTGGTGGTTGGTCGGTTGGTTGGCGCTGATACTGCCCACTGTGAAACAAAACTTTGACTATTTTTTTGTTTTTATTTGGGGGGGGGGGGCGAGTTTGGGTAGAACAGAAAGCATAAATGAGGTGAAGAGGGTTATGAACAGCCTTTGCAATGTACAAAAACTAGAGCAAGTGAAACCAAAAATGATGTTCTTGGTGTTTTTCTATACTGTAGCCTTGTTAGCTTTTCTGTTACTGTAATAATGCTGATCTCGAACTGTACCAAAATACATGAGACTGACAGAAACAAACCACATGGAACTTTCAAAACTTTAAAAAACTTGTCACAAAAGACTTTGTTGTCATAGTTGAGTTGACTGTAGATGGTAATTGAATATACTCCTTTGGAACTATTTCATCACGTATGTTTCCTGCTCATTGTGATACATTAAAAAAAAAAATGAGCAAAAGCTCTCGTCTTGATGTCCCACGTGTGCAGTGCTGGGTCCGTGTTGGGTGGGTGTGTGCCGTGTGGCATGGCGTGGCACGGCATGGCTCAGCAGGGCACACGCACTGCCCCAGCGCTGGCCACCCCGGGTCAGTGGGCACCGCCACAGAGCCACGTGCCAGCACACGCGTGTCCTCGTGCACTGCTGGCACACGCGTGTCCTCGTGCACCGCTGGCACGGGTACCAGCACACGTGTGTCCTCGTGCACTGCTGACACTGGTACCAGCACACATGTGTCCTTGTGCACTGCTGGCACTGGTACCAGCACACGCGTGTCCTCGTGCACCGCTGGCACACGCGTGTCCTCGTGCACTGCTGGCACACGTGTGTCCTCGTGCACCGCCACAGAGCCACGTGCCAGCACACGCATGTCCTCGTGCACCGCTGGCACACGCATGTCCTCGTGCACCGCTGGCACATGCATGTCCTTGTGCACCGCTGGCACTCGTGCCAGCACAGCTGTGTCCGCATCCTTCCCCACATCAGAGCAACAGTGCCTGGGCTGATGCTGTGAATTCCCGTTCCAGTGGAAGCGATGAGCCAAGCAGCGCCGTCCATATTGCAGCTTTGGGATGCTTTGTGTGTGAAAAGGACATTATAAGTGCATTTAATTTTATGAAATGACTGCAAAAGGGTTCTGGGCGTGGTGCTGCAGTGAATGGTTCAAGGGAAGGTGCAATGCCTTGAGGGTCATCCTGAAACCTGTGAACTAAAAAAATCACATCTGTTTCTGCTGATGTGAAAGAAGATACAGGTAAGTAGGAAAGTGGCAACTTGCTGCGCTCCCTCTGCAGCAGGGAGGGAACCCAGAGGAACTGCTGAGTGTTCAGTACACAATTCTCTTGCCAAAAATTGCCCCTTGCAGCAGAAAAGGCTTGAAATTCATTAATAGGGACCGCATCCAAAAGGAGTCACAGGGGCCACAGCTCATCTCTAATTTATAACTACAGTGATAAATAATTTACACCCACCATTGCAGGTGGGGCAAGCATCTGCCAGTATGGGTGTCCTTGGTGCAGCTGCCGGGACAGCGAGGGGCTTCCTCCCCCTCCACAGGAGCAGGGGCTGAGCTCCGTGGTGTCCAGCAGAGCAGAGGGCACAGGGAGGAAATCCGGCAGGTCCCAGGGGTGTGGAGCATTCTTTGGTTAACATTCATACTGACTTGGGCTCCACGGGCCATGAATTACAAAGTAAAGTGTGTCAAAATCACCAAGGCCCCCGTGATTCCGGATGCTGTGGCGTGTCTGCCCCAGCCCCTGCCCCAGGAGCAGCCTCGAAAGGCGACACCCTGCTCCTTGGGGCCCGGGGTGGCAAAGGCGAGTGCACCTGGACACGCTGCAGCTCGGGACTCTTAGAACTCACTTCTGGCCAGGCTGCCCGCTCCTGTCCCTGGCTTGGGCACTGTTCTTCTGGCATGAGCCTAAACAGACGGGGATCTGGATTGTCTCTTGGCTGGCTGGGGTTTTATTAATCGGGAAACTCCATCCTGCCTTTTTAACAGGCAGACAGGACTGCGGCAGTGACAGGGTCGCCAATGTGACCCTCCCGCTGCTGGTGTTTGCACTGTGCTGCATTAACATCTCTGCTGTTCCTAGATCAGCCGTTTTGTAAGTTTATTATATAACGTTGCTATTTATTCCTGGATTGAATTCCACTGTAAAACAGCCACGCTTGAGGAAGTGCCTCGTTATGTTCAGGAAGGTGTAAATGGCCTCGAGTAGCTGCACAAGCTGCAAACTAAAAACCTCTGCGCAGCATCCTGCTCAGAGGAGCCCATCTGTGGGAATTGTGCAAACCTCTGACAGGAATAAAAAGGTTTTTCCATGCTGTGATTCTGGTAAGAGAAGGCTGGGAGTGATTTTTAATGACATTTCATTGCCATCATCTCAAAGACATTCAGCTCTCACTACTGCACTCTTACAGGCCAAAAAATGCCTGTAAATTTATACAACCATAGCAGGACCTGCCTTGCTGATGGATTTGGAGCTGCAATTTCCAGCCGGAGGGACCCGGCAGAGCCCTGGGAACTCCTCCCTGGCACAGTGCAGGGGCTGCAGCAACACCACTCCTGTAGCCAGGTCCCCACTGATCCAGGCAGGGTCCCATGCTCATGCCTTGGCTGAATGACATTGGAAGGCTGCTGAGACATCCCTAACACAGATGGATTTGCTGCAAAACTGCCACCGGGCTGGGCTGTGCCAGCACTGGTGAAGGGTTAACTTCATGAGCGCTTAAACTTCAATGTGGAGCTGGTTCTCTGTTCCAAGCTCGTTAACAAGGTACACCTGATGATCTAAAGCACTAGAGAGTCATTTTAATTAACGCTCTGCCAGAGGGGATGTGGTGAAGACACTGATTTCACTCCAATGACTTTCTATTTTGGTGTTTTGCAGAATCAGTGTGTTAGTCCCCGGGCTGATGTGAGCTAATCCAGCCACTGCTGCATGGGCACAGCCACTGCTCAGCTCCCCAGGGCAGGTCAGTACTGAGCTGCTGGCACTTTCCACGAGTCAAGGTCACGACCCCTTGGCAGGGCCGTGTGGGGCTGGCTCCATTGGCTTGTCCCCAGCAGGACCTGGCTGGTCATCCCCAGCCCACCAGTGGGGCACAGGTGGCAGCGGGGCAGCAGCCCCACAGAAACGAGAGGCCCAGCCGTGAGGTCACGGGGCCCCTTCCAAACAGGACCACAGGGCAGGGGGCACCCAGCTGTGCCCACTGCCCCATCACAAGGGACAGTGCCTGCCCGAGCTGTGAAGGAGCCACAGCCAAAGGATCTCCAGGTCACCCACAGCCTCTGTGGTGATAGAGGAGAGACTTCACGCTGCCCTAGAGAACAGACAGCAGTACCTATAAATGGTATTGTGCTCTTGGTTAGATGGGAGCATGATGTTACTTAATTAATGTTTTAATACCCTAGGCATCTTCTGTGCCGTATAATTCATATCGATTCGGCTGTGAGCATGTTCTGTTAAAAAGACTCTCTTTCCTAAGCAAACTTTCAATTATATTGAATTGTCACAGCGAAAAAGGGTCTTTTCTCAGCATGGGGGAGGGGGTTCTCAGCCAAACCACTGCTGGCCAGGGTGGGTATACACACACACACGCATGTGCACAGTGCCCACACCCTCCTGTCCCAGTGCTTCCACCCTCCCTGAGCCACTGGTGCCACCCCAGCACAGCTTGTGGCTGCAGCAGTGGGTCAGTGGGGTTGGCCCCTGCTACAGCCAAGGCACAGAGCTGGGCACACTGGAAGGGTGAGAAAGATCAGTGCCAAATCAGAATTGTCAGAAAATTATCATTGGGGCAGAGAGAAGGCAAAGCATCTTTTCCCCCCACAATCAGGCTGTGTGTGGAATGCTCAGTGTTTTGGCAGAGCGGTGCCTGTTCGTTTTCAAGCTGCAATTCAGTGTTCATTGTGTGACACCGTGTCCCTCCTGCTCCAGCAGCACCATGATCAGCGCACACAGTGGGGGAGAGAGACACGGGACATGACCAGTCCTGCCATGTGTCCCTCGGCCCTGCCATGCCCCAGTGAGCAGCAGCTGGAAGGGGTTCCCATGGTCAGGGAGGGCCCAGGGGACGAACACAGGATTGAGACCATGGATTGCCTTGCCCCATCCTTGCTGGGCTTTGTGAGGCTGGGACTTGGCTCTGGGCAGGCAGACAACTTCTGGAAGGACACCTGCAAATGTCCTCTATGCCAGGGCAGGTTCACTGTGGCACAGGAAGGTCCCTGGCACACACCAGGGTTCCCCTGATCGCTTCAGAGCCTTCCTGTCGGGATGGCACAAGGCAAAGCAGCTCTCGGTGCTCTGCTCCCAGGAAGCTGCTCCCAGGAAGTCCCCATCTCACAGAGGTGGAGGCAAGATGGAAACCTGTGTCCACACTCTTCTGCCAGCACGCTCCGAAGCCCAGGATCTGGCTCTGTCCCTGGCAGTCAGTCTCTCAGCCCATGGGGCTCTGGGGAGGGTGTGGGGTGAGTGGAGGCAAAACAACCCTGGCGCTTCTCTGCAGCGATGCCTCAGCACCTCCAGGACGGGCTCAGCACACAGCCAGCACCCAGTGCCAGGGACCTGTGCCCAGTGCCCCTGGGGGAGCAGTGCAGGGAGGTGCTGGCAAAATTTGTAAGGATACGTGTTTCCTCTCAGCAACAGAAGAGCACCTTGGCGTGCTGGAAGGATAAAAGGAGCAGAGCCATGGTATGCCAGCTCAGCCTTGTGTGTTGTGGCAGCATGGAGCTGGCAGCTCTATCATCAGTTCCTGCCACGATGCTGAGGGCCACCCCTTATCCCCCAGCCCCGCTGAGCCTGTCATCCTCACAACCCGGGGAAAAAAAAGGCTGCTCCCCCACAGGCTGTCCTCTACCAGGGAGGCCTTATCAAGGATTTCTGTCCTTTTTTTTTTTTTTTTTAATAATGAGGCAAAGATAAAAATTCTGTATTTTCATTACTACCCATTTTCACAGCCCGCTGAACAAAAACACAAAGCGCTTCTCCTGCTGCCCCTTGCTCCCCAGCCCTGCCTCTTTCTCCCATGGAGTTCAATTAAAGAAAGGCGAAAATTGAAGCTGTTTTACGCAAGGCGATTGCAACATGCATATTTGATTTTTATGATGGATCTAAATTGCTGAATAAGGCCGTGGAACAAAGGGAGACTGCGGCTTCCTGCCCATCACAGCCAGGCAGCCACTGCAGAACAAAAGCGCCAGCCATTAGGAGCTCAGCGGGGAGATACATTATATAAATGACTTTGTTTCTCTGCCCCTTCCCCCCCATGGGGGCTCGGACGGGGCTGGGGGCTGCTGATTCCACATCCCGGTGAGAGCGGGCTGCGGGCGCGGAGCCTTCGTGGAGGCACAGGACGGATGCGGTGAGCTGAGCACATGCGGTCAGCCACGCTCGGGCTGGGATCCAGCCCGACCCCCCGGCTCCTGCCGCTGCCATCGGACCAGGGTGAGCCCGGTGTGGCAGCGATGCCCCTCAGGCATTTGGTGACGCACCCCTTATCAGCACCTTTTGCAGCCCAGGCTGCAAGGCCACTGGCCAGTGGCGCTCAGGAGCTGGGGCGGCAGCAGCATCGTGTGGGAACACCTGGGAAAGGCCAGCGGGGACCGATGTCCTGCAGCACGGCCCCACGGACCGCCCAGCTGGGAGTGCCGGGTGCCGGGGGCTCTGCACCCACGGGGAGCTGTGGCTCTGCTCGCCGCCCGCAGGACTCACGGTTTGTGTGTAGGGAAAGGTGTTTGCGAGGGATGCTTCAGGCAGATCTGCAAGTCCTCGGTCTAAAGCGGAAGGTGTTTGACAAGGGCAGAATCTGGTTAGGATCAGACGGGGTCGGCAGAGGATTTCCCCTGGCTCCTTGAAGCTGCTGCAGGGGAGAGCTGGGCTGTGCTCCACAGACAATGTTTCTGCACGGGTGGGCACCGTGTCCCAGCCTGACATGCTCCGGTGGTCCGGGAACAACCCTCCCCGGTGTGCCTGGGTGATGAGCACTGCCAGGATGTCCCTGTGTCCTGGCACAGCCCCCAGCTGTCCGCAGTGGCAATGCCATGGGAGCACGGCGGGCTCGCGGCCGCTCCTGCCCCCTGCCCCACCCCAGCGTGATCCTGGGGTGCCCTGGAAGGATCCCAGCCCCAGCCCGTGTGTCACGGGCACCGGCCCGTGGAGCACGCACTCAAGCCAAGGTGGACACGAGGGGACACAGCAGGCGGCTCCCTGGGTTCTGTGAGGGCAGTGGAGCCCGGCCCGTGGTGCTGGTGCTCGGGAGGGCTCAGAGCAGCACTGTCCCCCTGCAGGGGACGGGCTCGGGGCTCGGCTGGCGCTGGCCCTCGTCCAGCTGCGTGAGCTGCTCTCGCCGTGCTGGGGACTGCCGGGGCTCCTTGAGCTCATCCTCGCCTGCTGCAGATGTGACAAACGGCTGGAGAAAAACAAGCAGCCAGACTGAACACGCGCTTTCCTTCCCTAATGCATCCCCCAGGTCCTCTGCCCAGCATCTCCCCCTCTGCGCTGCACCGTGGAATTGCATCCTTCAGAAATAGTGTCCTAATGGATCTCCCCCACCCCTTCCCTGTGCTTTGGAGAGCAGGAAGGAATGTGGCATATGCCACCATGCCCATGGTGATGGCCATGCCAGGCAGCCTGTGCTCTCGGGGGGCAGTAGGCATTGAGAGACCACCACAGCCCCATATCCACCCACCACAGCACCCCTCACCACCAGCTGCTACCAGTGAAGAAGCTGGAGGGGACTGTGCCAAGGTTTTGCTGGGAGAGCCTTGGCAAGACCCATAGCAAGGGAACAGGGCACCTGGGGAAGATGTCCCAGGTGGAATCCTGGGTTGGCTTCGGAGGAGGTGGGAACCAGACAGGTGCAGCTGCAGGAAAGACTGGGAAAAGGTGGGAGCGGCCCAAGAGCTGACAAGGATGTGTTCAGCTCTTTAAAGTTTGATTTCCATGACCTTTTTGCTGCTGGTTACCACTCCCCTGGTGCCACTCCCAGCACTGAATGGGGCAGGTTGTGTTTTCCCTGCTAGGGAGCTAAACTGAGATGCTGTGTGTAAGAAATGGGAAGTGACAAGATATGACCGAAGCATTGGAAATCAATCCAAACTAAATGTGCTTCTTAACTATAAGTGAACAGTTGAAAACAATCCTCTTTTATAGCCATGGAGATAAATACTCTGTTTTTATTAGGAAAAAATTGCTTTGGACTGAATAAAGTCGTTTGATTAACAAGTCAAAGCAGATGGTTTATTGATGTTTCAAAAAGGAGTTTACAAGGTCTAGTGAAAAAAGAACCCCAGCTCTGAATTAACAAATTACCCGGGTATGTGGGACATTGACAGTTCACTGCTAATAGATTTATGGGCTGCTGCTGGGTGTTTTGTCCCCATTTGGTTTATTATGATAAAATATTGGGGCAGGGGTAACCTATAGCCTCCCCGCAATATACTGTATCGACCCCTGACCCTGGGAGCCTGACAGCAAACCTATATATTAGATTCTTAATTTGTCTTAATCTAACAGGATCGGTCTCTGTGCTGTAATTATTTTCCGAAGGCAGTGGTGTGGGTGTGTGTGAGCACTGCAGGTGAAGGTGGATCACTTTGTCAATCGCACTGGACACACAGTTCAACTGCTGAGGACTGGAGAGATCACAGCAGGAATGAGGCAGGAGCATCAGTGTCCCATGAAGCAAGACATGACCTTGAGAAATAACAAAATTCCCAGATGCTGTAAATTACCCCCATAAACCAATTAACAGGGAGGCCCTGGCAGCATCTAGAAATATGCAATGATCATGGCTGGCAATATGGGGACTTGAAGAAATGGGGCCACAGAGCTGAGCCTTTTTCTATAAATCTACAGAACTTACGGCAACAGCCTTAAAGCCCCGCCCATGGACACAGCTTCCCACCAGACTGCCGTGTCCTGCAGGTGGGCAGAGGGACTATGGCTAATGCAGGCAGCTTTGAATCCACAGTGGCTGAGACTTGGTGTCTGATATTTCAGGATTCAGATGCAGTAATTGCCCGCTCCTGTGTCAGAGCAGCAGTATGAGCCAACAGCTTGGGCACGGGCACTGTCACCTGTCCCACTCGGGGCTGACCACGGGCTGCAGTTACAGGCCAGTCTCAGCACTCAGTGGAAGCGGGCTGAGGGGCAGGCACTGCTTGTTCCCGTTCCCAGGGAACAGCCTGGGTTATCTCAGGTAATCCCTAAGAACATGTGTGGGCTCCCAGCAGCCTCAGCCTGAGTTACATACCATTAACTGCACACCACGTCCCTCACGGTGCCAGCGCAGCCCCAGCCACTCTGCCACGGCCCAGGAGCAGCACCGTGCTCAGCCCTGCCAGGCAAAGCATCGGTGACGAGGAGCAGGAAACAGTCCCTAAACTCACCTCCATCGCTGAAGCTATCAGTTCTGAGGAGCTTGTGTGAAACCTTTAACTTCCTCCTCCTATTTCTTAAACATCACCTCCTAAGGGCACGGGAGCAGGCAACTCCTAAATGTCAGAAGTCAAGCAGACAAGGCATTTGGCTGGCTTGGCTGAACAGGGGTCTTCTCTTGGAAATAAGATGGAAAACAAAGGTGTATGCCCAATGGAAGCAAGGTCAGATGACATGGGAAGAATACAGAAATGCTACCCACTACCGTAAGGGAGAAAATTTGTGGCCGAAGCTCACCTGGAGTTGAAGATGCCAGAAATATGAGGGACAATAAAAGGAATTTTTTTAACCATATTAATGGCAAAAAAGCAGTGTAGAAATAACATTTGCCCATTCCAGGATGAGGATGGTCACCTGACAAACAGGGACATGGACAAGGAAGAGGCGTTTAATGCATTCTTTGCCTCTGTCTTCAATATGGATGACAGACCAAGGGGGTCCCAGTGCCCTGAGCTCAAGGACAATGACTGGGAGATTGATCAACTCCAACTTGACCTTGAAATTGTGCTGCTCCAGCTGGATCCCTACAAATCTATGGGGCCTGATGAGACTCATCTGAGAATCCTCAAAGAGCTATTGATGTCATCACAAAACCTCTCTTGATTATTTTTGAGCCGTGTTGGGAATCTAGAGAGAACCCAGCTGTCTGGAAGCTGGAGAACACTGTCCTGATTTTCAAGAAGGGCAAAAAGGAGGACCCTGGAATCTACAGGCCTGTCAGTCTCACTTCAGTTCCTGGTAAAACCATGGAAAATATTTTTCTGGGAGATGTTGAAAAACACCTAGAGGACATTGCAGTCACTGATTACAGGCAGCATGGCTTCAGGACAGTGCTGCTTGTCAAACCTGATTTCCCTCTTTAACAGGGTAGCCCACCTAGTTGATCCAGGGAAGCCAGTACATGTAATTGTTTTGAAGTTCAGCAAAGCTTTTTATACTGTCTTTCCCAGGATTCTCCTGGACCAAGTGTCCAGCCCACACTGGACAACCATGTAACATGATGGCTGAGCAACTGGCTCACAGGTTGGGCACAAAGGGTTATAGTCAATGGAGTAACATCGGGCTGCTGCCTGTCACTAGTGGGGCTCTGCAGGGCTCCATCCTCTGCCCTGTGCTCTTCGGCATCTGCATTAATGACCTGGATGCAGGACTCGAAGGTACACTAAGTAAGTTTGCTGATGACACTAAATTGGGAGCAGCTGTTGTCTCCCTTGAGGTCTGAGAGGCCCTGCAGAGAGACCTCAACAAATCAGAGAGATGGGCAATCACCAACCACGTGGAGTTTAACAAAGGCAAGTGCCAGATTCTGCACCTGGGACTGGGCAACCCTCGTTGTGTGTATAGACTGGGAAATGAGAGGCTGGAGAGCAGCCGCAGAAAAGAACCTGGGGATCCTGGTTGATGGCAAGTTGTATGTGAGTCAGCAGTGCCCTGGCAACCAGGAGGGCCACTCGCATCCTGGGGGGCATCAGGCCCAGCATTGCCGGCCAGGTGAAAGAGGGGATTGTCCCGCTCTGCTCTGCACTGCTATGGCCTCATCTCCTGGGGACAGTTTTGGGCACGGGAATACAATAGAAGATAAAGCTCTAAGTGTGCAAAGGCGGGGCCATCAGGATGATGAAGGGTCTGGAGGGGAAGCCCCGCAAGGAGCAGCTGAGGTCACTTGGTTTGTTCAGCCTGGAGAAGAGGAGACTGAGGGGAGACCACATAGCAGGCTACAACTTCCTTGTGAGGTGACACACAGGAGCAGGCACTGTTCTCTGCTCTCTGGTGGCCAGTGATAGGATCCAAGGGAATGGCTGGAGCTGTGTCAGGGGAGGCTTAGGCTGAATATTAGGAAAAGGCTCTTCATCCAGAGGATGGTCAGGCACTAGAATAGGCTCCCTAGTGTCGCACTTGGACACGAAAAGAACACTGCAGACACCTGTTCAGAGAGAGAAGCAGAAAAAGAGAGGCCGAGAAGACCTCGGACTTTATTATATAATCATCTTTATTAATATCACCTTGGATTGGAGGGTGAGGTTTACACCCCTCAACCACACTGGTCAAAGGAAAATCCGTCAAACATCTCCGCCCAGGAGAAAAGAATGCAAACAATAGAACAAAGTTACAAAAACATAACTATGTTTACACAACAGGGCGTGAGAAACTCTTATACAGAAATGAAAACATCGAAGAACTGCAAAACTCAGGGCGACACCCTAGGGCAGTGGTCACAGTACCAAGGCTGCCAGAGCTCAAGGAGGGTTTGGACAATGCTCTCAGGCACAGGGTGTGATTCTTGGGGTGTCCTGTGCAGGGCCAGGTGTTGGACTCCATGATCCTAGTTGGTCCCTTTCAACTCAGCATATTCTATGATTCCTCCTGTCCGTTACGGTGTCAGCTCACACAGGGCAGCTCTGATGCCTGAGTGCACTCACCCACCTGACCTGCCACGGCTGCTCCTTCAGAGACACCATGAGGGGATGCTGTGCTTTGGCACTTGCCAATTTTTGTGCCCAGGCAGAGTAGTTGTGGTGCCTGAGGTCAGGATCAGAGACGCCATGCCGGAGCACGCCGCTGTCCGTGCCTGCTCCCCTGCTCTGTGCCTGCCGGGCACCGTCCTGTCCATCCCGCCAGGATGCTGCAGCGGCAGGACTGATCCCAAAAACAGCCGCAGGGAGCACCGGGGCAGACGCTACGGAGCCAGGGGCTGTGCTAATCCCCCGCCCCCAAGGTCTCGGCAGTGTCTGCGCACACCCGAGGATAACGCGGTGATGAATGGGGGACAAATGTGTCTTTTATTGCGTCCAGAGCACACAGGCCTTTTCTCTTTCTTTTATAGGGACTGTTGGACCACTGGAAATAGGAACTCGTATGATTTGTTCTGCAGCCATTTCCCTTTCTCTTCTGTAATAGGATCTGCAGCAATCATTTAAAGAACTGAAGGCAATTCAGTGTCTTCTTTACCTCTCTCCCCACACTTCCTATGAGTTCACCAGGTACCCTCCTAATGAACTAATCCTACTGTGAAATATTATTTACAGGCATTATTCCTCGAATTAATTGTCTGCAGCTTTATTTACCAGGTTCTGGATTAACTCTGAAACCAGTGACTATCCAGAGCTGCTGTTTGCTCCAGCACTGTCTTTCTTTTGCTCTGTTTATCTTTGTAGAAGAGTGGCTCCATTATATACAAACTGTCCTGAGGCTTAGCAGATATTCCAGGGAATCACAGGACTGTATCTCATCTTCTCCAGTAATTAGTTACTCTCGCACATCTCAGAGGAATCACAGCAAACCTTCTTCCACATGCCATTGCTCCCTACGAAGCAGAAGGAAATTGAAAGGATCATATTAATATTTTAATAGTTGACATTGCAATTTTAATCTCACTCCAAATGCAGGAGCACTGGAGGGGGACCTTCTCACTCTCTACAACTACCTGATAGGAGGTTGGAGCCAGGTGGGGGTCAGTCTCTTCCCCCAGGTAACAAGTGATAGGATGAGAGGAAATGGCCTCAAGTTTAGCCAGGGGAGCTTTGGTTGGATACTACAGAAAATTTTTCATGGAAAGGGCTTTAAAGCCCTGGCACAGGCTGCCCAGGGAAGCTGTAAAATCACCTTCCCTGGCAGTGTTCGAAAAACGTGGATGTGGCACCTGGGAACATGATTTAATGGTGAACACAGTGGCGGTGCTTTGCTGAAGGTTGGACTTGGTGATCTTACAGGTCTTTTCCAACCTTAACCATTCTGTGATTCTAAGCTGTCACAGCTATGAGCACAAGTGCTAAAAACAGGCTCCACCTGTAACCTCTTAAGAGGCTGCTCAGCTCCAGCACATCTGGGGGAAGTGAAGGTCTTTGGGGTGTGCACAAGAGAGTACCTTAGCTCCAGTGTTTAACCTCTTCAGTATTCACAGGAGCTCGGTGTCCTCCATACCTGCTGTCCTAGCCACAGGTGCCACTGTGCCTGCTCTGCCTGGTTGCTGGGCTCAGCCGTGCTGTGGTGGGAAAGGCTCCCTCAGCTCAGGAGCAGGGGTAGCTTTGCTGCTTGAGCTGCTGTTGGAGGGCTCAGGTTTAACAAGGGTTCCCAGCACACGCTTTGGGAACAGCCCGGGGTCTGTCCAAAGACGTGCCACCTCCCACTTGTGCAGGCAGAGTGGTGATGGGCAGGGCTTGGTGCGCCTCTCGTGGCCCGTCAGCACCACCTCTGCCCTGCTTGAGGTCAGAGCAGCTGGTCTCCTGCAGGATGGTTGTGCCCGGTGAGGGGACACTGTGGCAGGGGGTCATGCACCTCACGGCCCAGGGCCAGCACCTCATGTCACTGATGGCTGTGGGCACGTGGCTTTGTGTTGCTGGCTCACACTGTCTGGAAGCTCACTGTGGTACCGCAGGGCTCTTGCAGAGGAGTCCCTGGCAGGCTGGTGGAGGCGCAGCTCCTGCTGACAACTTGTTGGATGACTCTCTCCAGGAAAGAGTTTTTATGCATTGTTCTGGCATGCTGCCACCTCTCCTTGGTTGGGGTCTATTTTATTAACAATGCCAAGACAGCGGGTCTAGGAGGATGGGAAGGGAATGCTTCCCTCAATTCACTAACTGGAGCAAATCACTTACTAGGAAGCAATTTCAGTTTCAGGCCCTGGCTCGATTCCAGACTAGGATGGGTCTTTTAGTCTATTAGTCACAATAAAATAAACTCAGAGTTGGCCTCTAAAAGATTCCTCACACCCCTGCTAGGACACCAGGGTTTGACACCAGCACAGCGGAACAGGACAAACCCGTGTGCATTCCTGCAGAGTAGAGGAATTCATGTGTCCTTGGAAGAGAAAGGAAAGGATCTTCCCCAATGGAGGCATCAGCTACACCTACCAGCAGTAAATGTCCCCAACCGTAACCTCAGTAAAATGTCCCAGTTTCATACACCCATGAGTGGTGAATCAAAGCCAAATTACATAAAAGCACATATTGGTGTGGATTACTGCTGCTCCTAATTTCAAATTTTTGACCCGTGTGCATTTCAGATGAAGGAATACTAACAGAAAAATGTTCTAAATGTATTTTTTTAAATAGGAAAATTTCTGGGTAAAAAATTTTTACAAAGTTATGATGGGGAAAGAGTTGTAGTGGAAATTCTGAGGAAATATGTTTGTAATGTGCCTAGCAGTGACATCTGACCCCCACAAAACTCTGGCTTTCTTGCTGTTTCCTTGGATTTCACAAATTTAAATGGTATCTTGTTTTGGAAAAATAATCTGGAACTTGACTTCCATTCCCAACACCATCCCACAGTTACCCCGTTCATCCCATCTGGTATTTGATCGATATACATGGCTGCAGGAGTATTTCACATTTGAGCTCTGTTACATTTTTCATGTGATGGTCCATTGCACCTGGGGCTTGGCCTTATGCTGAGCTAGACAAAAACAAATTAGAAGTTTCTTCTGTAGAATGCACTGCCTTGTTATTTCCGTAGCATCTCATATGCCTGAGGCGAGCAGGATTAGTGGAGGATTACTGTGCATGCGCACGTAGCTTAGAAAGCTGCTTTGATTACAAAGCCCAAAAAAAGGATATTAAATTTTTATTATAAAAATATTTGTTTTACTTCATTCCTCTTCTAACAGCAGAAAAAGTTCCAAGCATTCTCTTGCTCTGTGGTCACACTCCAGTTCCAAGCAGGGAGAGGAAGTGAATTTCTAGTGTTGTTTTCCTCCCAGAGATCACAGCCTGGAGCTTTGCCTCACGCTGTTTCCCAGATCAGTCACCGTGAGCAGGGCCTGGACAAGCTGAACTCCAGCCATCCTGCCAACAAGGAGCGAGGGCTGGGAATAACCGTGACTCTCTCGTCATTATTTACATCAGCTGGGCAGTTCCTTGCTCCTATGATTTATCATTTGTCTGTGAATTTTTTTCTTTTTTTGCCTATAGCAATTGGGTTTCTGTACGGTCTCACGAACAAATGTCTTGAGTCATGCGAAGCTTGGCTTATGCGTCACCTGTGCCAATGACACCTTTTTTACCCCGCCATCCACTTCCCAAACTGGCTGTTTCCCTTACACGGGACAGCAAATCAGCTCCAGCATCTCCTGCGTTTGGAGACTCCCCCTATCTCGAATCAGATCTGTGTGTGGCTCAGAGACAGCAGCAACTCCCTCATCGGCTTGTAACACACATAAATCAGGTCCAGTCTCGGTGACTCTGACGGGGTTACAGCTGTGACGGGAATGCTGGCGAGGCGGTGGCAGCACGGCCTGGGGCTGCGCTGAGGGACAGCGCAGGACAGTGATCTCGGACCTGAGATCCCAAAATCATTGCGTTCTCCCCGCGTGGCTTCTCTGCCTGCCTGAGGACTCGCGCTCCGTGCGGGGCCTGGCCGGGGGCAGCGCTGCCGAAAGCAGCGGCCGCGGCGCCTGAGGGGCCCGGAGAGCCCCCGGCCCGCCCAGAGGCGCGCCCGTCCCCACGGCAACGCCCCGCCCCTTCCCCGCGCCCAATCGCCGTCACGCAGGGGCGGGACGATGAGCTTCTATTGGACAATCCTTACGTTAATCAACGCCGCCGGGGCCCAGCGGGCTCGTGAGGCCTTCCGCGTGCGCAGCGGCACCGCCCCCACCCCTGCCGAGTGTTGATTGGTCGCCGTGGGGGCGGGGCTTTCCCGCTCCCCCTCGGGGTTGGGCGAGGGCCCCGTCAGTCGGGGCCGGGGGCGGGGCCG